>CAUYNB010013340.1:0-14027 GCA_963574225.1 Lagothrix lagotricha
AGTTTATTTTTTCTATTACTTTACTTTAAGTCTTTTTATGTTTTTCTGTTTAAAGTGAGGGTCAGAGTGGAACACAACAGAGGCCTCAGAAGTAATGCCACACATCTACAACCATCTGATCTTTGACAAACCAGACAAAAATGAGCAATGGGGAAAGGATTCCCTGTTTAATAAATCGTGTTGGGAAAACTGGCTAGCCATATGCAGGAAGCTGAAACTGGACCCCTTCCTTACATCTTATACAAAAATTAACTCCAGGTGGATTAAAGATTTAAATGTAAGAGCTAACACCATAAAAACCCTAGGAGAAAACCTAGGCAACACCATTCAGGACATAGGCACAGGCAAGGACTTCATGACTAAAACACTGAAAGCACTGGCAACAAAAGCCAAAATAGACAAATGGGACCTAATTAAACTCCAGAGCTTCTGCACAGCAAAAGAAACAATCATTAGAGTGAACCAACAACCAACAGAATGGGAAAAAATTTTCGCAGTCTACCCATCAGACAAAAGGCTAATATCCAGAATCTACAAAGAACTAAAACAGATTTACAAGAAAAAACAAACAAACAAACATTCAAAAGTGGGCAAAGGATATGAACAGACACTTTCCAAGAGAAGACAAATATGCAGCCAACAAACATATGAAAAAATGCTCATCATGATTGGGCATTAGAGAAATGCAAATCAAAACCACATTGAGATACCATATCATGCCAGTTAGAATGCTGATCATTAAAATATCTGGAGACAACAGATGCTGGAGAGGATGTGGAGAAATAGGAACACTTTTACACTGTTGGTGGGAGTGTAAATTAGTTCAACCATTGTGGAAGACTGTGTGGCGATTCCTCAAGGATCTAGAAATAGAAATTCCATTTGACCCAGCAATCCCATTACTGGGTATATATCCAAAGGATTATAAATTGTTCTATTGTAAGGACAAATGAACACAAATGTTCATTGCAGCACTGTTTACAATAGCAAAGACTTGGAACCACCCAAATGCCCATCGATGATAGACTGGACAGGGAAAATGTGGCATATATACACCATGGAATACTATGAAGCAATAAAAAACGATGAGTTTGTGTCCTTTGTAGAGACATGGATGAACCTAGAAACCATTGTTCACAAACTGACACAAGGACAGAAAACCAAATACCGCATGTTTACACTCACAGGCGAGTGATGAACACTGAGAACACTTGGGCATAGGGAAGGGAACAACACTCACAGGGGTAGGTGGGGGGGTCGGGGGGGAGGATGGGGAGGGATAACACCATGAGAAATGCCTGATGTGGGCAACGGGGCATGGGGGATGGACAGCAAACCATCATGGCATGTAAGTACCTATGTAACAATCCTGCGGGAGCAGAACATACACATGTACCCCAGAGCCCAAATACAATAAAAAAAAAAATCTGTAATTCCACCACTCTGAGATGACCGCTGCTATAGTTCATATTTTAGCGAATTTATCTTCTCTTTGCATAGATGCATACACCCAGTGTTACAAAAAGGGCTACTATACAGGTTGTTTTGTAACTCAGTTTCTTTACCTACATCCTTCTCCTCACCTGTGTGTGTATGTCTGTAGCGTGTATTCATATATGCATTTTAATGGCTTTATAGTATTTCACTGTATAAAGGTAATACAACCACTTGAAATCTCCTCCTAATGAACATATACATCTATATCTATCTATCCATATATTTTTCTGTTAAAGTCAGTACTTCAATAAACACCTTTGTATATACTATTATGACACCAGGCTTGTTACAGCATCATCATTTATTTATCTGATCTGATTTGCATGTCATTACAACATTTTCTCCTCACCTAAATTAAGAAAAATGAGAGAGGTGGCAAGGAAGAAAAATATATATATGAAAGGCAAGTTCGGGAAACAGAAAACCCGTCTCTCTTGCATATTTTCAGGGTTTATTTTAGACACATTTGGAATGATAACCTTTATTTGAGACAAGGTGACGACCTATTTCCTAACCCTGATATCCTTGAAGCATTTTTTCTGTAGCCCGGGTGTTGGGGTCGGGGGTGGGGCAGTGGTGGCAGTGAACATGAAGCAACAAGCCAGGTATATTCCAGACGCAGGGTCTTGGCAGGGTGTCCATCAGCCACAGGAGGTCACTAGGGGGATTACAAAAAACTCTCTTTCCCTGAACAAACTTTCCCAGATGAACACACTAGTTTTCAGGGTGTGTGCTGGCAATGGTAAAAATGATAGAAACAGAGTGATCTGACAGGATACTGAATTTATTGTAGACATTGATTTGCTGCAGGTTGTAAAGAAAAACATTTGCTTTTGAAATCATACCACCATTGTTTTAGGAATTATCTTGCCATCATAGAATAATAGAAAGAAGTGGTTATGCTCATAGGCTTTGGAGCCATAAATACTGAAATCATATCTCAGCTCAGTATTACCTTCAGTAAGTTACAGAAGCTTCCATTTCTTTATCTGGAAAATGGTCACAATGAATGATGGTACCTAATAAATGAAATAACCCTGCAAAATGCTTGGTACATGTTAAAAGCTAAATAAATGTTAGTTGGGTTTGTGTCTGTGTTTGCTATTGGAGGGGAGATGAGTTTGGTTTGGGGCAGTTTGAATTGGACATGCTGTTGAAATATCAAAATTGAGACAATAGCAAGAGCAGAGGGAAGCATTTGTGGTCATATACCGCTCATGGGGGTGTTAACTAAACATACAGACATACTCTCTTTGTTATACAATTGGCAGTATATTTTGAGAACTAAAAGTGTTTTCATTAGTCAAGACACAAATTATATAAAAGGGACCCCAAAATACAACAGCTTAAGCTAGGTCACAATGTATTTCAATCTTGTTTAACATCCAGTAGGCAGGCAGTCCAGGGCTCTGCCATCCAGAGCTGGCTTTATGAGTGTTTGTCTTGTGCAGTCACACAGAGCCCCACAATCAGAAGGGCCCAATGTGTAGCTTAATGCTCTGCTGCTGCCATCTTGAAATTCTTAATAACTTCATCTTTGAATTTGTATTTTTTAAGGCAAAGCCAGTGGAACAACGCAGCATGCACATAAGCAGAGGAATACACAGTAGGTGTATCTGTCCTTCCTTTGTGTGACACCTGTCATTCACAGTAGATTTCTCATGTCATGCCACCATGTTTGAATGTAGTAACGGCAATGCTCTCTGAGCACAGAATCCCAATGGGCCCACAATCCATGGGAGTTCAGGGAGACACCAAGTAAGTACAAATTAAGTGTGTTATGTCTCTGACTAAGAAGGGTCTGGGAGACAGTACTGACAGATCTCAAAAGGCCAAGCTTTCCATTCAAACTAGACTTGCTTCTGTTCCAGAAAGAAAGCAATGGCATTGTAAGAAACATGAACAACCAAGGAATCCCATTGCATCCTTTATTACTTGTGCTACTTCCCTGTGTCAGCCAGTCATTTACTTTGAAAATGATGACACAGAAAGGGAACAATAGGGTAACCTGTAGTTCCTTTTCCTGTCAGTTCTTCCTTACTCATCAGTATGTGGAAGGCAGAGAATGCTGATAGAATGTATGTTATTAAGCAGTGAAATAAAAACAGTCTAATTTTGTGTGTGCATTGTTCCTACTCTTCTGGTAAGACTGAACTACATATGCATGTATGAACCACAAAATACAAATTGTAATTTTTGTGAACCTACATGAGTTAAATGATCTTACATTTGCATTTAAAATGGGTGCGGCACAATATAAAAATGAAAATTTATACTAATGATTTAAGCTTGTAGTTTACTTAAAACAACATTAAAATGTAGCAAAAATCTTATAAGAAATTAAAAGAAAGAGTTTGGAAGAAAAACTTTATCTTTTATTACCTTTAATGGCACTTTCCCCCTCTTTCTTTATATTTCCATTTTGCACTGGGCCCCACAAATTATGTAGCCAGCCCTGTTGTAATTTCCACTTATGGATCCTGTGTCTGCTTCAGGATGTTTGCCATCTTCCCACCATTAAAGAGCTGGGGGAAAATAAACAACAACAGGGAATAGAAGCATAATTCTTTAATAAGCTCACATCATCACACTCACATCTCACTAGCCAGACCTCAGTCACAGAGCCACATCTAGCTGCAAGGCTAGCTATATAGAAATATCATTAATGAAGTAGCTATAGACCCAGATAAAACTCTACTCATTTAGGAGAGGACAATGGATATTGGAGAACAATTTGCAGTTGGCCATAGAATTAATTCAATTTGATCTAATATTTCTAGTCCTAGAAATTTATGAATGAAATAAGCAGAAGTGTATAAAAAGCTTTACCTATAGTGTTATTCATGGTATCTTTATGTAGAATAACAGCAAACAATTAGAAATAGGCAGATCTCCAATAACAGAAGTTGGTTTATTATGAGAAAAACTTGGGACTTCAATGTCCTCTTTAAGCCGAGAAGGAATGAAGAGACCAAAAAATGACTCGAACAAGTCCAGCTTGATGAGTAGATTATTATGACTTATGAGAAGGGCACTCCTGGATGGTGGCGGGATACCTCCAGAGATCCACACTGCTTCCCATCTCTAAACTGCTTTTAAGCTAATATCTGGCTCTTTGCCTTCTGTGTTTGAGTAATGAGACTGGTTTTCTTGTTAGCTTCTCAGATACTCTCCAGGATGTTTGAGTTTTCAGGGACACTTGTCATGACTATGACTCACCTCCCAGCCTTCAGGATTCAGGCAGCAGACATATACCCTTAAGTAACCTGGTGGGGAACTTGTCACACTACCAGTCAAATAAATAAAAGCATACCTATATCTTAGAATATAATAGACACAGTAAAAATAATATTCTCAGAGACTGTTTTTCTCTGATGATGTCATAGGAAAATACTCAAGATGTAATGAACCATGAAAAAGCAGAATACAAAACCTTACATGTAATGCAATTTAGTTGCATTTTTTCAACTATGGGGGTGGTGTCTGAATTTATCCAGGGATTGAAAGGACAAGACTACAGGCCTCAGAGGGTAAATTTCTCATGGCATATGGTTTGAACTATAGCCCTGCAGCATCAAAAACTGAATTTTATTTATAGGCTCAGAACAGATACACTTCTCAGAGTAAATCATCTTAACCAGGATCATAAGATAAAAACATAGATCCAGAAGACTAGTTCATTCATTTACAATGAGGTATAATAGTGACATAAACTGTATATGTGTATATAGATGTGTGTGTTTGTGTGTGTGTGTATGTGTGTGTATTAGTCTGTTTTCATGCTGCTGATAAAAATATACCCCAGACTGGGCAATTTACAAAAGAAAGAGGTTTATTGGACTTAGAGTTTCACATGGCTGGGGAGGCCTCACAATTATGACAGAAGGTGAAAGGACTTCTCACATGGCAGCAGACAAGAGAAGAGAGAACTTGTGCAGGGAAACTCCCCATTTTAAAACCATCTGTTCTTGTGAGACTTATTTGCTAACACAAGAACAGCATGAGAAAGACTTGCCCCCATGATTCAATTACTTCCTACCATGTTCCTCCCACAACACGTGGAAATTCAAGATGAGATTTGGATGGGGACATAGCCAAACCATATCATTCTGCCCCTGTCCCCTCCCAAATCTCATGTCCTCACATTTCAAAACCAGACTGTTGGGAAGTTTCCCAACAGTCCCCCAAAGTCTTAACTCATTTCAGCATTAACTCAAAAGTCCATAGCCCAAAGTCTCAGCTGAGACAAGGCCAAGTTCCTTCCACCTATCAGCCTGTAAAATAAAAACCAAGTTAGTTACTTCCTAGATACAATGTGGGTACAGGCATTGTATAAATACAGCCATTCCAAATAAGAGAAATTGGCCAAAATGAAGGGGCTACAGGCCCCATGCAAGTCCGAAATCCAGCAGGGCAGTCAAATCTTAAAGTTCCAAAATGATCTCCTTTGACTTTATGTCTCACACCTGGGTCACACTAGAGGTGGGTTCCCATGGTCTTGGGCAGCTCTGCCCCTGTAGCTTTGCAAAGTACAGCCTCCCTCCCAGTTGCCTTCCTGGGCTGGGATTGAGTGCAACTTTTCCAGGTGCACAGTGCAAGCTGTTGGTGGATCTACCATTCTGGGGTCTGGAGGATGGTGGCCCTTTTCTCACAGCTCAACTAGGAGGTGCCCCAGTAGGGACTCTGTGTGGGGGTTCCTACCCCACATTTCCCTTCCACACTGCCCTAGCAGAGGTTCTCCATGAGGGCCCCACCCCTGCAGCAAACGTCTGCCTGGGCATCCAGGCATTTTCATACATCTTTTGAAATCTAGGTGGAGGTTCTCAAACCCCAGTTCTTAACTTCTATGCACCCACAGACAACACCACATGGAAGCTGTCAATGTTTGGGGCTTCCACAGTCTGAGGCAACAGCTTGAGCTGTAAGGTCTCTTTTAGCCATGGAAGGGGTGGCTAGAATGCAGGGTACCAAGTCCCTAAGCTGCACAGAGCACAGGGGCCCTGGACCCAGCCCATGAAACCATTTTTTCCTCCTAGGCCTCCAGGCCTGTGATGGGAGGGGCTGCTGTGAAGAACTTGGACATGCCCTGGGACATTTTCTCATTGTCTTGGTGATTCACATTTGACTCCTCGTTACTTATGCAAATTTCTGCAGCTGGCTTGAATTTCTCCTCAGAAACTGGAATTTTTTTTTCTATTACATTGTCAGGCTGCAAATTTTTTGAACTTCTATACTCTGTTTCCCTTTTAAAATTGAATGCCTTTAACATTACACAAGTCATCTCTTGAATGCTTTGCTATATAGAAATTTCTTCTGCCAGATACCCTAAATCATCTCTCTCAAGTTCGAAGTTCCACAAATCTCTAGGGCAGGGGCAAAATGCCACCCATTGCTTTGCTAAAACATAACAAGAATCACTTTTGGTATCTTCTCAGCAGTGTCCCACTCTACTGGTATCAATTTACTGTATTGGTCCATTTTCACACTGCTGATAAAGACATAACTGAGACTGGGTAATTTATACAAAAAAGAGGTTTAATGAACTTACAGTTCCAAGTGCCTGGGGAGGCCTCACAATCATGGTAGAAGGCAAGGAAGAGCAAGTCACATCTTACATGGATGGCAGAAGGCAAACAGAGAGCTTGTGCAGGGAAACTCCTTCTTATTTAAACATCAGGTATAGTGAGACTTATTCACAGTTACAAGAACAGCATGGGAAAGACCTGTCCCCATGATTCAATTACCTCCCACCTGGTCCTTCCCACAATACATGGAAATTCAAGATGAGATTTTGGTGGGGACACAGCCAAACCATTTCGGCATGTGTGTGTGTGTGCGCGCACACCCATGTGTGTGCATATCTTCGGGTATATATTTATATATAATCTCATATATATAATATAAATATATAGAGATATAGAGATGATAATATAGCATGGCCAAGGAAATGTCAGTTCAGCAACAAGATTGATGGTTTTATTCTTAAGGAATTTTCCAAGAGGATTTTTTGAGAAAAGCAACCAGAGTGAGACAACAACTAAATTTCTTAGAAGCTCTTAACTTCTCTCTATAAAGAATTACAGACAAATGGAGGCACAGAGCTCCTATGTCCTCCAGCTGTTTTCAGGAGTCCTGGTGAAGCTGATAAGCAGAAATACTAGTGCTGTCTTCCATTTCCTGTGGAGAAGAGATGTGATTGGCACAGGGAAGGAGTACCGAAAAGAATCTGCTCTAAAGGCTTGTCTAGGAGACCTTTGGAGGGGAGGAAAGGGAGGGTGTGAGAAGTGAGAGACGCTGAAGTACTTATGGAATGAAAAATCAGAGAAAAGGGGGTTTAAAGAGGTGTTACTGTGCTTATGAAACTGATCTTTGTTAATGTTCCTTGAGAAACATAATATGCTTTTAAATTATTTTTTCATTACTTTTGATTACATGATTTTGCATGTGTTCATGGCAGAACTGAACTCCATGGGACTTTGGTTTATAATCAAGTAATATTCCAAGGATACAAATTATATAAAGTAATTAATGACATAAAAATCTTCATATTAACAGTGAAAAACAAAATATTTTTAATGGCCCAAAAGACTTTGATGATACTAAACATCTGTGTGTTGTTTTTTTTTTGAGAGATGAAACATTTAAGATATGTCTCCACTGAAAAAATATTACCAAGTACCCTTAAAATGGCAGTCTTCAAGCTGGAAGCAGTAGTGTGCCCCAGCCTGTGCTCCTAGCTACTCCAGAGCCTGACACAGGAGAATCACTCAGGATCACGCCTGAGCCCAGGAGTTTGGGGATGTAGTGCACAATGACTGTGTCTATGAATAGCCACTGCACTCCAACTTGGGCAGCATAGCAAGCTCCCATCTCTAAAAAAAATTTTTTTAAAGCTGCATTCTTTTAAAAAATAATTTTGAGAGACTATATACACCTTTGCATTTTAAAGGAGTATCTATGTTTCATTATAAATGTAACTAATTCCAAAGGATGTCATACCCAGTATGTTTTAACATTGGTCACCCTTTTAAGTACAAAAAAATGGAAACTTAAACAGGATAATGATTAAATATCCATTATCATCCATTAAAGAAAAACACATGTTAAATTTCAGAACATTTACATTATTCGGTTCCACATCCCTCACAGAACTTTATATAAGTATGATATATGTCTAGTACTGGAAGTTTTATTCATAACCATATGATACTTCTCTGCAACAAACTAAAAAACTTCCTTCGTTTTCTGTAACCATAGAGCTCCAACACTGCACTGGCCAACACTGTTGCCACTAGCAACACGTGGCTAGTAGCACTTGAAATGAGATTAGCGTGACTACGGTACTACATTTTTAATTTTATTTAAAATTAAAATGGTTTTCTAATTTCTCCATAGCGATCTTACCTATTTGCTAGGTTTATTTCTAAATATTTTATGCTGGTTGATGATGTTGGAAATAATTTTTGTAAAGACTTTTTTTCCATTTGTCATTGGAGATATTTATATATGTCTGAGCACCTGTTCTTTCCCTGGTAATAGATTGCTTTTAATATGCTAAGGTGACACATTTTATTGTACTTCTAAGATTAGTTCAGCTGACTGTGCTGTTGCCCCGAATTATGGTTACTTATGAACTATACTTTTTAGTAAGCTGCCTGGAGACATACGGTTTTTATGTTGCTATTTCTCTTTTCTGGAACATCCGTCTGGGATTTGCACAGGACAATTGTGCTTGCTCTTGGAAGGTCACATGGATTTGACTGCAGCTCTGCTCACTGATGCGCAGCAGGTGTTGCCTCCCGCCGCCTCCAGAATCCGATTCCCTGGACACCGCTACGTTTTCTGCCACCAGGTACCCGTGCGCCGCCTAGTGAAGGTTTAGCGAGGGCCTCGGGGGCTCGGGATCGGCTCCCCCTGGAGCTCGCGGTTCTGTGTGCTTCCTTTCTCCTTCGCCACCGCTTGTCCCTGACTGCCAGACACAGCGGCTGCCCTCTCTCCACAAGAGAGTGACCCGGTCGAGACAGGGTCCCCGCCCTAGCCCTGCACCCCCGGCCCGGCCTGAACAGAGGGCGCACCTCGGCCCTGCATGCCCCACCTGGTTCTGACGGTGTCCCCGCCTCCAACCTGGACCGCCAGCATCTCCTGCAGGCGCCCGGCGCCGCTGCCTCCCATCGGCCCGAGCAGCCGCCTCCACAGCGGCTCAGCTGTTCAACGTCTTAAAATTGTCAATCGCCTGCCTGCCCACCCGCCCGCCTCCCTTTCTCCTCCCCTCACCTCCTCTTCTCTTCTTCTTCTCTTTCTTATTTGCTTTATTTTTTTCCCTCCCTCCCTCCTTCCTTCCTTCCTCTCTTTCTTTTTATATCTTTCTTCCTTCTTTTTTTTCTTTCTTATTTCTCTCTCTCTCTTTTGTTTTTTGTTTGTTTGGAGACAGAGTCTCACTCTGCTGCCCAGGCTGGAGTGCAGTGACACGATCTCAGCCCACTGCAACCTCCACCTCCTGAATTGAAGTGATTCTCCTGCCTCAGCCTGCCGAGTAGCTGGTGCTACATGCGTATGCCACCACACCTGGCTAATTTTTGCATTTATAGTAGAGACAGGGTTTTACCATGTTGCCCAGGCTGGTCTCAAACTCCTAGGCTCAAGCTTTTCTATAATAATAATAAAAAAAATAGATTTTCCAACAACATTATTAGGTTAAAAATATAATCAGAAAATGTCAAATTTAACATAACACAAATCTTCTTAGAACAAACTTAAGAATTGCACAGAGCCAGTTGTCAAAAGAACTACAAACATTTCATGAATTACAAAAATTAAGAGGTAAATAGAGGAGCATTTTTTTGATGGTAAGTTTTATTAGCATATCGATTATTTCCTAATTTGTTTATAAGTTTACTATAATTTCAATCAAAATAACAAATTGGGAACTTCATGAAATCATTCTAAACTGTGTTCAATAATTAAAAGGTAATAAGGGCAAGAAATATTGGAAGGAGATTGTGAGGAATATATTCTCTCAGATGGCTAAATGCATCATAAAGCTACAATCAATAAAATAGTGTTAAGAATAGCACAACTATTCTTAGTTTTCCAGTCAGACAGGGATCTCTGTCTGAGCACTTCATAAAGAGCATAGCTTATGAAAAGATTACTGGACAATAGCCCGAGGGTAAGTTGAATAGACCATTTTCTGATGATGACCTTCAGACAAATCAGAAGGTATCATGCCAAAAGCACAGAAGTGCTATTCCTGCAAAATGATTCCACAAGGAAAGGTGTAGGCACAAGTATATCAGGTGCTCATTCTTGATATCTCTGAGATTATTCAAACTAGATGGACCACATCTTCTTCAAGCAATCCTCCCCTAATATTTATTTCAGTGGTTGTCTGCTAAATTATTAGGGGACTTGAGGCCAAGTTTATATTCCTTTGCTGTGGAATAAATATATATGTGCATATATCTATATATATATATATGTGATTCGTTTATAAGACACATATGTATACAAACAATCAAGATAGGTAAAAGATGGGGCCTTTCAAAAGCCAAGGGACACACAGGCTATTTCCATACTTTTAAGTTTCCGGTAAATATAATGAAAGTGAAGAAGTGGCAAACCAGAGTTACCAAAACTTGTGGTATAAATTGGATTTATACATTTAGTAAAATAATGCTTTGAATCCATGCATGAAGCAATAACTGTGTGTAAGACTCATTTTGTAATAACATCCAAAATGAATTTTAGACCTGATATGATTTGGATGTGTGTCCCCTCCAAATCTCATGTTGAAATGTAATCTGCGATGCTGAAGGTGGGGCCTGATGGGAAGTATTAAATCATGGAGGTAGATCCCTCATGAATAGCCTAGCACCACTCCCTTCGTGAGGAGTGAGTTATCGCTCAGTTCACTCAAGATCTGGTTATTTAAGAGTCTGGGACTTCCCGTGGCTCTCTCTTTCTCCCTCTTGCTATGTGATATGCTGGCACCCCCTTTGCCTTCTATTATGACTAAAAGCCTCCTGAGGCCCTCACCAGAAGCTGAGCTGATGTTGGTGCCATGCCTGTACAGCCTGCAAAACTGTCAGCTGAAATAAACCTCTTCTCTTTATAAATTACCCAGTCTCAGGTATTCCTTTGTAGCAAGTCTTTTTAGCTGTGTCCCCACCCAAACCTCATCTTGAATTGTAGTTCCCATAATCCCCATGTGTCATGGGAAGGACTTGGTGGGAGGTAACTGAATCATAGGGGCAGTTACCCCATGCTGCTGATCTCATGATAGTGAGTGAATTCTCATGAGATCTGATTGTTTTATAAGGGGCTTTTGCTTGGCACTTATCCTTGCTGGTGAAGGACGTGTTTGCTTCTCCTTCTGCCATGATTGTAAGTTTCCTGAGTCCTCCTCAGCCATGCTGAACTATGAGTCAATTAAACCTCTTTTCTTTATAAATTACCCAGTCTTGGGTGTGTCTTTATTGGCAGCATGAGAACGGACTAATACACAATCCAAATAGATGAACACAAAGCCTTTCTTGAATGCGAATCTCAGACTCTCCTGAGCCCCAAGCATTGATTTGATAAAAGTTAAGGAGTCAGACCATTCAGCCTCTACTCAGCAGACAACCACACACATGCAGAAGCCGATGCAAGTATTGTTTTACTCCATTTCAAAAATTATCTTTACTTTATTTCAAATGAGTGCCTAAAACACCAGACGCTTATAGTCTGTAGATTACTAATCAAGTAGCTCAAGCCTCGGCTAGATTTCCTACATCCCTATGATAAAAACGTTGATAAATGTCTAATTTTAAATAATGCTATTCTTGGTTTTAGCAAGCAAATGTGTGGGCTTTGAGTTTTACAACCCAGTTTAAAGAAGGTGGATGTCTATTTAAAAAAATAGTTTCAGGTTCAAAATCATCTGTATCTTCCCTCGCCTTTCTTCCTGGCAATGATTAGCTAACAAGGCCAGTGTCTGCTCTGGTCATATCTAGCTCAAGAAAATGAAATTACATCATCTGGGTATAAAGGAATGCTTGTCTTTTATTAATTCTTCTCTGGTCTTTTCTTGTCTGTTTCACCCCACAGTCACAGAGCAAAAGGGCAGGAGAGAAAACAGATACATAGAAGGACTGCTCCTCATTGTAGCTCAGCATCCACCTCCTTTCTCCATCTCATACAAACACACACACACCTGTGAGTTCTTTCTCAGAGCAGAAACACTCTGCACATTCCCAACCCTGTTTGGAGCTTCCTTATTTTGATTCTTATCTGCAGTCTCAGAGAAAAAGAGACTGCCTTTCCTCTGAACTCATTTACAGCACTCCCCTTTGCCTCTCCTGTGGCCTCACGACACAACCTTGGAATATACTTAAAAGAGAAACTAAAATTGTGATGTAATACCAAAAGTGCCTTTTGAGGAATATGGAACATGTTTAAAGAAGAAAAAGGTTTTTGTGAGGCATTTGTTGCTAGCAGAGAAGATAGCCCTGTCCGATAGCCCAGTACATTAATCCGTTTGGAAACACAAAGTTTAAAGGTGAATTCAAGAGTGCTGCCCAGGGGAAAAAAAAGCAGCTCAGATCTCTAAGTGAAATCTGTGAGGAAACAGGTGAGGAGGAATGATGAGAAAGGAAAGAAGAGAAGCAGAGTTTGAAGCAGTGAATGGAACACAGCGTACATGGTGTCTCACACGTGGTGGGGTATTTCAAGGGACTTCTACAAATAAGGATGACTAATGCTCAATTTTATTTATTTTCTTTCTTCTTTTTCTCTTCCTATGATCAGCTGAAATTATTTTAAATTGGTCTATTGCCACCATGTAATTCCCGTTTCTCTTTGTAAACTTTCAGTTGTGGCTACATGAAGGCATTTTCAAAGTGAAAGTTTTGTTTGTTTGAAGTTTGTTTTGGGGTTTTATGGAAATCAAATAAAGGGAACCAAATATCTCATCATGACATTGGAAGCGATGGTCCATGGGCCTGTCATGATGAGCCAGGTACTTTCTTTTTTTTTTTTTTTTTTTTGAAGAACTGTCTTGGAAAGTAAAATATCAGTATATAAGTCACTAAAGTACATACAACTTTGTGAAATCATCCCCAAACATTTTCCTAATACATTTATCAAGAAGGAAAAGTTGTGTCCTGATGCAATCATTCCCTAGGCTCTGTGTCAGTCACAGTGTCATGTTAGGGAACATTATTTTGGTTTCATCAAGATTATCAGTTTGAGTAACAGCTATACATTATATACATATTGAAGGACATAACTATACCTCCCCCAAACCCATTTTTTTCTTTTCTTTTTTTTCTTTTTTAAAGAGAGAAAAAGAGAAAGAAGGAAAAAAAAAAGAATGAAATAAAGAGAAAAAAAGAAGAAGAAAAAAAAAAGGAGAGAGAACGGGAATCTTGCTCTATTGCCCAGGCTAGAATGCAGTCTACAAATGGATATTAAAAGCTCTTTTACACTAATAATTGTGTTATACAATGGAGACAGGAAGGAATAAGGGAGGTAAATTACAAACAGTCAAC
>CAUYNB010013342.1:0-90723 GCA_963574225.1 Lagothrix lagotricha
GATGGGGACTGTGTGAGGAGGGATGGGGGGACTGTGTGAGGAGGGATGTGGACTGTGTGAGGAGGGATGGGGGGACTGTGTGTGGAGGGATGGGGGGACTGTGTGAGGAGGGATGGGGACTGTGTGAGGAGGGATGGGGGGACTGTGTGAGGGGGATGGGGGGACTGTGTGAGGAGGGATGGGGGACTGTGTGAGGAGGGATAGGGGGACTGTGTCAGGTGGATGGGGGGAGTGGGTGGGGGTATGGGATGTTGTGGGTGGATGGGGGCTGTGTGGGTGGATGGGGGACTGTGTGGGAGAGATGGAGGAATGGTGTCAGGGGAATGGGGGGTTGTGGAGGGGATGGGGGACTGTGTGGGAAGGATAGGGGGCAGTGCGGGAGGGATGAGGGTGCTGTGGTGGGGAGGGTTGTTGGAACTATTTTGGGCAGGATAAAGAGACTGTGGTGAAGAAGATGCAGGAGTATTCTCGGGTGCTTTCCATCTAAGCCCCCACAAGTCTGGTTTTCCAAGAAAGCGTTGTGTTCAGCCCTCTGGACCCGCCCAGAAGTGCAGAGGAATCAGTGCCCGGTGATGGACAGCCCTCCGCCCACGGGACAGCAGGAGTCACCCTCCACCCACAACAGGAGAGAGGGAACCGTCACCCATGGGACGGCCACCTTCTCCTGCCGCATTATCCTCCTGGCTCTTCCTGTTGAACTCCAGAATTAGGGGCCAACCCTCCCAGTTTTCCAGGGACTTCTGGGGGAGTAGCAATGTCTGTGCTAAAATCAGGACCATGCTGTGCACAGTGAGGAGGCGGCCACTCTGGGGCTAAGGGAAGTACAGGTATCCGGGACTGGGAGGCAGTCGCCCTTCTCCTCTGCAATGGTTAGGGTGCCCCTGGGTGCATCTGCTAGCAGGTGGCATAGGTGGGAAGCCTGGACACGTGAGAAAGGAAGACGGTGGCTTTTTTGACTGAAAATGAGGCGCGGGGTGGAGGTGGAGGCCGAGGGGGCAGCTGTGATGTGAAGAGGGTCTGCAGGGGGAAAGGGCAGCTCTATTCTCAGTTGTATCAGAAGGAAAACCCGGGCCAGAAGCCCTGCAGGTGGGAGGAGGTGGCTTGGGCTAGGAGGAGGAGGACGTGTTCTCCCCAGGGATCTGCCTGGCTGTGGGCTGAGAGGAGGGCCTCAGGAAAAGGCCCAGCTGCCTGCTGTGCCGAAGGAAAGGGTGTCCAGCCGGAAAGGTCAATTTAATCTAAAACAGAAAGCGCCAGCATGCTGGAAAGAGAGAATTCCCAAGAGGGAGCGAGGGCGAGGAGGCTTACTAGTCTGTGAACTCTCCAGACTCCAGAGAAAGCACTCCCTCGGGCTCCAGCACAGCCTCTGGAATGTTCTCCGGAGACAGAGACAGGAGTTCAGGGTTCTTTCTCCTGACCTCTCCTGGCAGCTGGACGCCGGAGCTTTTCAGGAAAGGCGACACAACCACGCCGTTTCACAGCGGCTGGTGCGCTCCCTGGAATTCCACGTAACCACTAGTCATACGCTTTATAACGCCTGTGGATCTCTGAACCAGGAGGAAAATGGAAGCTTTTCCAAAAGAGCGCTCCCTTTGAAAAATTTTCTTTGAGGTCTCAAGTTTAAACTTCCAACTCTGACCACGACATTCTAGACACAGACTTAGTTTTGCAAAATTTTAGCAATAAAAGTGAACAACTGACACAAGGAAGAGAAGAGATATGAAGTTATGATGGGATTGCATAAGGAGGTAGAAATATAAAAATGTCCTGTTTAAACATTTCTCTTTGTGCTTCTGCTTAATAACAAAATAAGTTGGCTGCATAATGAAACAGAACTTCTAAGAAAAGCAAAAGGACTCATATAGTGACTATTCTGGATATCACTAATTTTCACTGCTGGGAAAATAACACCTTCTAGATGTTCCCAGAAAAAATGTTGTCTCAGTGCTGCCATAGTCCCAATTTCTTTCTGTGTCATTTTCCAGAACAGTGGACAACACCGTTTTGCTTCAAGTCAGATATGGAAAATGGGAAAAAGACGTTTAACAAGACACCCTGCTTAGACACTGGGAATGTAGATAATGAGGTATTATTGAACCAATAATGAAATCACTCTCAGCAGCTTTAAAACCAACTTCCAGTGGAATCAGGCTTCCTCTGACTTACTTAAAAATCTCACAATCGTATTCCACAAAGACATGATTGACCTTGCTAGAAAGGACAGGCCTGCTCACAGAATGAGGATGACAGAAAGCCTCCCCTCACCCTTCTACAACGTCTAGAGGGCGCCGGGCACTGGGGTCTGGCTGGCGCACACTCTGACCCACCGGCCAGCTGTGGGGTGGACCGATGAGACCCCCACCTGGCATCTGAGGAGTGAGCAGCACAGCCCTTGCCAGCCTGCCACCGTCTTGGCCACGTAGGTGGGAGGAGACAGATTCATTACAGAACCTGAAGAGACTCGTGTTGACAGAAACACCAAAGGAGAAAGACTGATTTTATTACAGTCATTTAATTGCACTCCCAAGGCCAATGTTTCGATTTATTAAAACATCTGTTTGTCTACCAGAAAGAAATCTGAAAGCCACACATTCTTTTTGGGTTGGGGACCCTCAATCAAATGATCTTGCCATTGGATAATCACACAAATGAAATGTGTCTAGAGCCTCCTCCCTAGCATCTGGGAAAACGCCCTCGCCTCAGGTTCTCACTGGACACAGGGCTAAGGGCCAGGGCCACCGGGATTCACCGGGCTGCTGGGTGACCCAGATTCAGGGCACTCATTTCCATTTCTGTCTGCCAGGAACAGCCCCACTGACTTATAAATTGCTACAGAAATGAAAAAGGGTGACGTGTGCACGGTGATGCCAGAGTCACAGGCTGGTTTCAGCGGCCATCGCAGCAGGCCCACTCAGGGGGCTTTGAATGGAGAAGGGGCGTGCTCATCCCGGTGCCAGGGTTGAAATTTAGGCCACACAATGGCAGTAACCCCTACGAAACAGGAACTGGCGCCTCTGGACTAGGGTTTCCTACGCCTGGTGGAAGGTTTCCAAGGGCACTGTGCTCATCAATTGCCTCTCCTTGGGGTTGAAATGCAGGTTCTGAGTGGGTAGGCCAGGCTGGGGCCCGTGCTCCTGCGATTCCGGACCCCTCTTGAGGTCTACCACTGCTCAGAAGACCACCTGGGAGCGGGAGGGAGCTAGACCTTCTCAGCTAAGTCGCGTGATGTATAACCCATCAAACCTCCAACTCCACCAGCCCAGGATTTCAGACAGCTGGTGTGGCAGGAGGTAGGGACAGCACAGGGAGGACAGAGTCCTCCTGACATGAGCCAGATCATGGGAGGGGGAAGAGGGTCAGGCAGAAGCTGCTGGAGAGACCTCCCACGCGCACCTGCAGAACGGCCCTGCTTTGCATCTCGATCCTGTCTGCTGCGATGCGGTTGTCAGAGCCCAGAGCCGCGTCTGTCACGGTTGTGCGACCTGGCCCAACCCTGGTCATGGCTGGCCAGCCCACCACGCCCTGCCCCGACGGACTCTGCTCATAAGCTCTATTCTGTCCTGGAAGCTGTTTCTTGCCCTGCCCCTTCTCCTGTCTTTGTTCTGTTTTCCCTTCCTTCATCTATTCAGCTTCTCACTCTACCCCTCAAGACAGAAGCACTTTAAGAAGTAAACAGGAATGGATGTCTTGCGTAGATGCTCCGTCCTCTGAACGCTGAAGGACTCGCTGGATGTTTACTGTACTTTATCAGTAACAAAGCAATGTCCAATCAACAGTTTGGTCTTGGGGAAGCCTATTCCGAATTAACTGTCAACTGATCCTTTCAACCATTTAAAACTTGGGATTTGATGGGTGAAAATTTTGCTAAGACACTGATGAAGTTTCTGGCCGTCTCCAGGAGAGCTGGGCATTGTCCAGCCCTTCCTGGCCCCCATTCGTGGAGCCGCTGGGGAGGTGTGCTTTCTGATCTGCAGCAGTGCACCAAATTCCACACTGAGAGCCTCCCAGTACTTGGAACTACAGTATCTACTTCTGCATTAAATGGTCCCATGTGAGGTCTACTGAGTTGTCCTCTCTGTGTTTTGGGGTTCTTCCAGCACACCTCATGACTGCACCTGGCCGTCTGCCATTCCTCATCACTTCCAGGGTGCCAGACTCTGGTAGCTGACATTCCCACTGAATGTGCCACTTCCAACAAGCTCTAGGCTGGGAAACCAGACAGCCCCCCTTATCAAGACTGCATCTAAAATTAGAGCCAATGTATCCAAATATGCACCTGAGGGCCTCCCCAGGGAGAAAACACAGCAGGTTTGGGTACAGGCTTTGCGGTATCTATTTTGGCCCGGAGTCTCTTGGGGTTCATTTCCTCTTTCTCAGGCTGCCTTAGAGGTTGATATTATTAGATAAGAAAGCTCCAGGTAAGTCAGGGCTTAGAGGTTTCAGATAATTAATTAGAGAAGACACAATGCAAAATTAAAGCAAGTGCCTCGGAGATTGTCATACAAATGGAGTCACAATATTGTTAAATGACATAAATACATTGACTCACAACGCAGTGAAACTGATTGTCACTTGTTTATCACTTTCACTCGGGAGACGATACTATCACTAAAACTCCTTCTGAAGCATTGCAGCGTCAAGAACTCTCTTGAGGCTGGACACGGTGGCTCACACCTGTAATCCCAGCACTTTGGGAGGCCAAGGCGGGTGGATCATGAAATCAAGAGATCAAGACCATCCTGGCTAACATGGTGAAACTCCATCTCTATTAAAAATATAAAAATTAGCTGGGCATAGTGGTGGGCGCCTGTAGTCCCAGCTACTTGGGAGGCTGAGGCAGGAGAATCTCTTGAACCCGGGAGGCGGAGGTTGCAGTAAGCTGAGACGGCGCCACTACACTCCAGCCTGGGTGACAGAGTGAGACTCCATCTCAAAAAAAGTAAAAAAGAATTCTCTTGAAGCAGACCCAGACCCATCTGTGTATCCAGGGACACATCTGTGCCTTCCATGAAGCCGGCTCTGGGCTTGTCTCTGTCCCTCTCACCTCACCTCTACCCCCAACTTCATCAGCACCCTGTAGCTCTTTCCTCCGCACTGGCCTTCCCTCCTCACCCTTGATGTGTTCATCCCAACCTCCCCGCACACAGCCAGCCCCTCCACCAAGCCTGGTTCACGTTAGACCCACCAGCACCCCTTGTTCTGCAGCAGCTGCGGCCCCCAGGGTGAGCTCAGACCCTAAGTTTGGGAGACAAGTTCCATTTTGATTTGTGGGATCTGCGTTTCTTCCTTACAGGTACAGCTCATGGAGATGACAGCTCTTTAAAGGTGGCTGTGGTCTATTAGACTGTTTGCAAGTGTCCCTATGCTTCTTTCTCAAGTGCTAGTCAAAAGCAACTTGCAGACAGGACGGAATGTCTTTGAGAGATAGAAAAACACAGACTAGGATCAGAAAAATCTGCCTCCCACCCCTCCATGGCCATCTTCTGATTGTGTGACTTTACCTCCCTAACTGTTTAAAATAGCCCCACACCTACCTGCCAGGATTGTCTTCAGAATTACGTAAAGCAACAGGTATGAAGTCTCGACTAGAGCATGGCACATAACCGACTCAGCAAAGACTGGCGTCTCTTCTCTCTTTTTGGCATGACTCAAGTAGTCTAAATAAATAAGTATTCGCAACATGTGACTTGATAACACAAACTTTTGCAACGTTCTCTTACCTCCAAAGCATAAAACAGTTATTGAGACAAAAGAAATACAATATTTTCTAAATTCCAAGACAAAAAAAATAAAACCTTACCAATAAAGAAGGAGCTTTTTGTTCCACAAACCAGCAGCCTCTGAGTTTTTTCTCTTAAATGTCAGACTTTGAAAAGGTTGAGATTTCTGTTCACCAGCGCATACCCGCGGGCCCTCTCTTACTGATTGCCACGGAGTCCCGGGAGTCCCAGCCCAGCTCTCCCCTCCAGTGGCACTGCCACCTCCTTCCCCCACACGCTGCGTGGCATGTCGGGCTGCCCCCCTCACCACAAGTTTTATTCCTCAGTGCACACTTCAGATCACAGAAAGGAGACAAATAAGGTGGAGGAAGGAAGACAGGCTGATGTAAGTAGGTCACTCGGTAATTTCAATTTCAGATGTAAATTTTTCTTTGTTTCAGAATTATTGATCTGTGGAATATTTCTTGATTCTTCTTGGAAATTACAAATTAATAAGAATGATTGTAAAGTTCTCTGAAAGGCTCCACAGATTTCTTAAGAGAATTTTTAAAAACCTGAAAATACCATATGACCTCTGCTTTATGAGCAAAGGCACAGTGAATAGAGAATCGGCATCTCACTAATATCCCACGGCAGGTCAGTGGCAGCCACAAAACGAGGCATGCCCCAAGGGTAAAGGAGAAATTTCAATCTCAAATACTCATGTTGTTTTGTTAGCCATTTTCTACAATCTGTGGCCATGTATCACAACTTGACCGATCTGGGGACACAGAAACCCCTGTGCTTCCATACTCCCAAGACAACTGTCAGCCTTAAGTTTGAGAACAACCTCGTAATTTGAGGAGAAATGTAGGTCACCTTCTGCACCTTGGTCTACCATAAACAAGCTACAAATCCCCCAAGAAAAGTCCAGAATTGTCACTTGATAGGAAACGCCAACAGCTTCTGCAGGGACAGAAGTGAGAGCCTACAGCTCTAGTTCATCCACCCCTCCCCTTCCTTTTTCAAATGATTATAAATAGCATTGTTAAATGTTAATTTATGCACGTGTAATACAATTTAGAAAGTACTTTTCATGTTTATTATTTCATTTAATCCTGATCAACAATTTTGGGAAAATGGACAATGTGACCTTCATTTTTTCTGTAGATGGAAAGAAACGTGTTGAGTAACTTCCCAAGAATGTATAAGCCAGGAGTAGTGACTTCGGGAAATAAGCCCTAGGTCGTCCATGTCCTCCTGTACCACACCGCAGGGCAGTGATTCCTTCAGCAAACGCTTCCTGATGCCTACTGCGTACTGGGCACTGCTCCAAGCAGGAGGCATACAGCCGTGACTAAAACAGGTAAAAGTCTTGGCCTCATGGGGTTTCCACTCTAGTCAAGGAACAAAGGTAATAAAAAAAAAAAAAATGAATGAAAAGATACGTAGTATGGAAGTTGGCCAATGCCCTGGAGAAAAATCAAGCAGGGAAGTGGATGGGGATTGTTGAGGTAGCTGCAATTTCAGTGAAGGTGAACAGGGAGGTTTCACTGAGAATGTGGCATTTAAATAGAGCCCTGGAAGAGGGGAGGGAGTGAGCCACGTGTGTAGCTGGAGGAAAAGCGCCTTTGGTGAAGTCTTCGATGCAGAATCTGCCTGACATGTTCAAAGCAAAGAAGGAGCTCAGTAAGGCTGAGGTGAGCCAGGAGGGGTGGGAGCTGCAGTCAATGGCGAGGGGCTGGTCACAGGACCTCACAGTCCACTCTAGCGACTTTGCCTCCTCCAGGGGAGACGGGATGCTCCTGGGACTTCGGAATGACATTATCTGACTTCTGTTCTAAGGAGATCACTTCGGCAGCAGTGTTGAAACTGGATTCAAGGGATTTCAGGCAGAATTAGAAAGACCGCCCAGGTAAGATATGAGGAGAATATTTTGGAAACAAAGTCAACAGGATTTACTGACAGGATGTGAGACTTGACAAAAGGAGAAGCACAAAGGATGGGTCCAGGTGTCTGAGCCGGGCAGTGAACGTTGCCCTTTCAACGCTGCCTGGGGTGGGAGGGAGAGTTAACAGGAATCTGGTTAGGAACCTGAGACATTGAAGCAGCCACTAGCACACCGGGGGGAACATTCGCAACAGCCGAGACGTGGAACCGCCTACCTGAGCATCCGCAGAGGAACGGGTAAGGAAAATGCAGCGTCTACACCCATGGAATGCTACTCGGCCTAAAGCAGAACGAACTCCTGGCATTCCCGGCAGCGTGGGTGGAGCTGGAAGATGTCACGCTGAGTTACACAAGTCAGAGACAGAAAGTTAATCACCGCATGTTCTCACTCATGTGTAGAAGCTAAAAAAGGGATCTCATAGAAGCAAAAAGTAGAACAAAGAATGCTATGGGCTGGGAAGGGGACAGGGAGGAGGAGGAGGATAGGGAAGGATTTGAGAAAGGACAAGATCGCAGCTAGTCGGGAGGAACAAGTTCTCGCGTTCCACGCCACCGCAGAACCACCAGAGTTTATATTATATATTCACATGGCTAGAAGGCGGACATTGAACTTTCCGAACATGAAGAAATGATAAGCTTTTGAGGTGATGGATATGCCAATTCCCCTCCTCTAATCGCTATACATTACGCTTATTGAAACATCACTACATACACCATAAATATGTACAATTGTTACTTGTCAATTAAAAATAAAGAATAAAAAAGAAGATTCCAGTGCAGATATCCAGTGTGCTTGGAGATCGCTGTGGTCTCAGAGTAAGATCAAGCTGTGGAGCCCCACCTGGCAGCCCTCAAGGACTTAGGGAACCCCAGGATGGGCACCTCTGGGCACCACCCTGCCTGGCATACACATGGTGACCCAGGCCAGGATTTCCTTGATGCAAACAATGAGCTTCTCGTGCTGCGTGGGGTCGCGCTGGATGGCGTGGAGTGGTGTGGGAGGGTGCCTGACTGGGAGCGGGATAAACACAGGAGCGATAGCAGACATTTATTCCAGGGGGGCTGTGTAAGGAGAAACGGACATGGGTCGCAGCTGGAGATGACACTGGAGTAAAACTGATTTTATTTAAGATTGGATCATGTTGGTGAGGAGAATGTGGACTACAAAGGAAAGAGAAGGGAGGAGTGTCAGTCGAGTAGACAAAGGGACAAGCACCCAGCACACCCTCTGGAGACTGGGCTGTGTCAGGGGTGGGGCCAGTCTCTCTGGTGGCAGGTGAGGAGGCGGAGCCCAGGGGCACAGAGGCCGGGAGACAGGTGGATGCCTTGGTGCGCAGCCATGGGGGTCTCTTTTGATTGCTCCTATCTTCTAAGGGAAATAGGAAATCAAGGCATCAGCTGAGAGTGAAGATGGAAAAAGAGGCATCCCAGTTTTAAGAAAAAAGGAAAAGGAATAAATCAGCCATCCAGGAACAGGGAGCAGCAAGGGGCTGGAGTCATAACTGCCCAGTCAGCAGCCACCAACTTGAAATGAAGCAGTCGCCACAGTTGTTTTCTGTCTCTTTTCAGGCACAGTTATGTAGGTGCAGCAGCTGAGTAGGAGGAGAGGTGACTTCAACAAGGGCTGTGGTTTAGCCAACTGAGTAAGACAGAGAAGGGGCTGGGGGGCTGAGGCTGGGGCGATACCGGTACTACATTGCCTTCTAACTCTCCCAACATTACTGGGTCCCCAGAACATTCTAGCGGTGGCCCAATGACAGATTAGTTAAAGACAGCGGGATGCTGGCCATCTAGTTTCAGACATGGGGTTTATCCAACCCCGGGCGTTGTCCCTAACTTGGTTCCAAGGACTCTGTCAGGATGGGATGTCATCCTTGGTGTCAACTACAAATTTAAGAACGCTGTTCATCAAAACCCTAGTTTCCTTTAAAAGCTAATGATGGTGGCCAGGCGCGGTGGCTCATGCCTGTAATCATGCCGCTCTTCAGAAGGGTCCAGCACAGAAATTCATCCCGTGCGGTCCTCCAGGAGGCCCACTGCGGAATCGCTGGAATGGCAGGCTCTGCTCCGACTGTGCCAGCCGGCCCTGTCACCAGCCATGGGATTCAGTTATGATCGGGCTTCCCTTCGCCAAGATTGACTAACACCTTTGCTCAACGTGCCAAACCTGAGCGCCCCTGCCCCGTGGTACTGCAACGTGAGGAACACCAGACAGCTGCCTGGAGTCAGGCTGACTACACGGGCTTCTAGCAAGGAAGGGAAGACCTCTGCTCTCACTACAGTAGACCCTGATTCTGAGTTCGGTTTCACTTTTCCTGCCTGTTGTACCTCTGCCCATCTCAGCAGAGTCCCTGAATGCCATTATGACCGTGATGACATCCCACTGAATGTAGCTTCCAAGAAATCCAGCTCCCCATGAAAGGGACAAAACCCTGTGGGAACAGCCAGCAAGCAAAAGAATGCTAGAATCAACAATGGAAGATTTATTTATAGGATTAACTGGGGCACGGCCCCTTGAAATGTTGTGATGCAGTCTGTATCACACACAAATGCTCCAAGTCAATGTCCACGGCTAGAATTTACGGTTCCAGGATCCAAAAGAGGGTAATTCTTCATGAAATTACATCTGCTAAAACTCCCAAAATTGCTGCATCGCACTCCTGAATCTCTGGGGTCTCCAAGGCTTTAGTTCCCAGAGCAGAGTCCTCTCACCTGGAACACCATCATGCTTCCACAATTCTGGAGCTGAGGCTGCCACTGAGGTGCCACTGAGGCTGCCCACGCTGGTCTGCAAAGGCACCATGGAGGGTCACTCTCCAGGCTGAGGAACTCGCCCTAGGCTGGGGAAAATTGGGTTTCTCTATAAAGCGGAGCCAGAAGCAATATGAGTAGACGTTTTGGTGGGGAAGATCCCTGGAGGCACAGCCATGTGCAATGGAAAGGGTGAACGGAAGATGATTAGAAGAGGATTAGAACAGAATTATTATGGGCTGAATGTACCTCCCACCTCCACCCAAAAGATGTCAGGGTCCTGACCCCCAGGATCTGTGATGTGACCTTAAGTGGAAACAGGGTCTTTGCAGATGATCAAGTTAAGATGAGGTCATTAGCGTAGTCCAATAGCCAATGTGGCTGATGTCCCTGAAAGAAGAGAAAATCTGGATACAGATACGCAAACACACATGTGGGGAAGTCAGCCAGCTGCAAGCCAGGAGAGGGCCTGTGACAGATCCTAGCCTCGTGGCCTCAGCAGGAACCAGCCCTGCTGACAACCGGACCTCAGAGGCCTGGCCTGCAAAACTCAGACAGTGAGTGTCTGTCGCTTAAGCTGCCCCGTCTGGGGTACGCTGCTGTAGCATTCGTCTGTCCGGACTGCTGTAACAAAGCACCTTCGACCATGCGGCTTGTGAACAGCGGAAGTTCAGCCTTCACAGTTCTGCAGCCTGAAAGTCCGAGATCGAGTGGCTGCAGATTGGGTGTCTGGTGAAGGCCACGCCTTTTCCCTGTGTCCTCGCATGGAGGAAGGGATGAGCCAGCTCTCTTGAGCCTCTCTGATAAAGGTCCCAGTCCCATTCATGAGGCTCTGACCCATGACCTCATCACCTCCTGCCCTTCCCACTTTCTCATACCATCACCTTGAGGGTGAGAGCTTCCACACAGGAATTTTGGGGAACACATTTAGCCCACAGCCCTCACACAGGCAGGACTCAGAGAACCAGAGAATGAAAGCTCGGCTCTCCACCAGGTTAAGAACCTTGACCTCCTGCGAGACTGGCTGAGGGCAAGGGAAACAGAAACTCATCTGCAACCACAGACACTTCGAGACACTCACAGTTCCTGGTTGGGAGTCAGTGCAGGTGCACCGGCCCTGAGTGTCCAAGCACAGCTCCTGCTTCACAGATAGTGGGGGACCTCAATCCTTCCCTTAGGGATGGGAAAAGGGACTGAGAAGGAGGGGTGGTCATTTCAGCAACTTATTATGACAAAAAGTCAAAACCCTCAAATCCTCTTGCCGGCATATATGGACAGCAGCACCCACTCACCTCCCGCAAGCCACCCTAATGTCACCCAAGACAGCACCATACTGTACCCCCTGCACAGACAGCTGCAGCCCCCGCCCTGGACCCCTCTCCTCCCACCACCTCCAACCCTCAAGGGGAAGCACTGCTCACCTGTGACTCCTTGTCCCCTCAACGCTGACTTGATGTCAATGTTGGTGGAAGATGTGGACGTGGCACTGAGATATGCAGTGATGTGGACGAGGACAGACTGCTCCCTTCACTCTCTCATCAGGTCACTGCTCTCAACTCCATGGCCCCTAAAGCTTCACTGAGAAATCCCTGGCATGAGGTCGATTGATTAACAGAGAAAAGGCAAATGTATTTAATGTGCATACACAGGAGAATTCAGAATGCAGACCCCAGGGTACTGGAGAAGTCGCCTGTTTATGCTTATGCTCAACAACATATGGAGAGCTGTGTAGAAAGGGGATTGGACAAACAGAGCAGGATAGAATGCTGACGGACTGAGTGGGGAACCAGCGCCTGCTGGCCCTGAAGTGCTGGAGAACGCATGCCTCACAAAGGAGCAGCCCCCTCTCAATGTCTGACGGGCCTTTGGTATATAAATATCCCTGCTCTGTCCTTTGGGTGAGGAAACTCCATGGTGCATGTTCTTCCCTGGCTTGGCCAGAGTCCCCATGGGGAGTCAAGCCCAGGTATCCCCCCGGGAAGCCTTGCTCGGCCATGCCCCTTTCATCAGGGACCCTCGTTTCCCACCCTCACCCTCACTTTCCAGGACCCAGTAACACACCCACACTGAAATGGAGGGGCTGCTGCCAGCAAACCCCAAACTGAAGCAGAACTTAGGAAACTTATCAACTCTGCCTGTTCCATCCGGGGATCAACATATGCTTTTATCGTTTTAATCCGTACATTTTTTTAATGCACACACATATTTTACAGGTAAGCCTTTTGTTTTTGTTTACTGAAATGCACATCATGAAGATGGCAGTGGGACGCTGGCAAAGTGAGCAAAAGAGCTACGTGGAAATAAACTTTCTTCATGTTTGCTGAAGAAACCAGTATTAGTACCAACATTCATTTACTCTGAAGGATTAAAATGAGTCCAATTTTTCCCTCCTAAAGTCAAATAGAATAGTGCTGTGGAACTCAATTATTTTTAAATAAGAACTGCCCATCACCACGGACGCTGGCATTATAAAGACTTGAGAATGTGCTACACGAGAGGAATTTAGAAATTCAGTGTGAATATGAACGATCCAGCCTTAGTCACTATAATCCTCATGGCAATTGCTTCCTTTAATGCACGTTAAGATCTGATTATTTAGAAGTATTACCTGCTGGTATCTATTATCAATGCTTTGGATTGACGTACTTACTAATCAAAAGCAAAGTTTTAATTATTAGAATGAAAAGGTTCCATCTGGCATCCATTCCTTCCTCCACCGCTCCTGAGGAAGGGTGCCAAGGTGAAGCCTTCGTTAAACTCTGACTAAGCTGGACATGGGCCCTGTCATTTCCAAATATAATCCTATTCTTTCTTGGGATTAAGGTTCTAAGCAATGATGTTCAGACGGGGCCTCAGAGCGCAGAGGCAATTTTTCAGTGCTTTTGCCTGTTTCTGTATGTTGGTGCTTCACAAACAACAAACGGTCAAATAAAATGAAAAGTTAAAAATTAAAAATCAAGGAAAAGGGGATCTGGCCCCAAATATCTGATGCTAAAGAGACAAAAATGATAAAAATAAAATATTGATTCCATCGGTGCACAATTCAGTCACCAAACCTATTTCAAGGAACATAATTCTGCCGTTTCTTATGGAAAATATTCAAAACTCTTCAAAACAAAATAGTTTCTGGCAAACCTACCTTTCCATGTTTCTCTCTTAGTGACTTTAGAAAACTTTTCCTATCATTATGATGTTTTACAACTCTACGTTTAAAGCAGGCAGAAGACGTAAAAGAAACTCTTGATGGCCAGTTCGCGTTTTGCAATCTGAAGAGCACAGCTGGGAGGCTGAAGCGGATCCAGCTTGGAGGTTAATCCGCCACGTTGACTTCTGATTAACCCCTGTTCCAGGAAGGCCTCTGAGATTTCTATTTTGTTTACTTTTCCCTGAGTAAGAGCTTGTGTTTGCCATAAATCCTCCCCTTAGGTCAACACAACGTTCACAATAAGCCCTGCCTTTGGGCAGGTTCACAGCACTCTTGCCTTTCCCTGGGGATCTA
Organism: Lagothrix lagotricha; assembly: GCA_963574225.1. Taxonomy (NCBI): domain Eukaryota; kingdom Metazoa; phylum Chordata; class Mammalia; order Primates; family Atelidae; genus Lagothrix; species Lagothrix lagotricha. Next base: position 13,897 of record CAUYNB010013342.1, read on the forward strand.
CTTCAATTGTCTTACACATCCCTTCCCTACGGTGTAGCAACCCTGAATTGGGGGGTCATAGCCCAGGGTCCACCTCTTGTTTCATGGCTGTCCGAGACCATGGCTTCTGTTTGTAAATCCCTATTAAATGTTTCTTCCTGAGAAACCACATTTGTCAGCCTCTTTCTTTGACCTCTCGACTTCCTTGGACTTTGGGGGTAGGTTTGCATAAGCCTGCCCACCGCAGAGCGATCGTGGCAAGGATTCATTGATTTGCTGAGGCAAGAAGAATTGACACGTGCACAACAGCCCCGATGAATTGCACAGAGCACCCTTGAAGTAACTCCATCTTAGAAAAACACTCCAATCTTCCTTTTTTATGCACTCTTCTGGTTTTTTAATTTTTGTATTTTTATTGTACTTTAGGTTCTGGGGTACATGTGCAGATCATGCAGGGTTGTAGCATAGGTACTTACATGGCAAGGTGGTTTGCTGCCTCCACCCCCCCATCACCTATATCTGGCATTTCTCCCCATGTTATCCCTCCGCAACCTCCCCACCCCCCACTGTCCCTCCCTTAACACCCCCCAACAGACCCCAGTGTGTGATACTCCCCTCCCCATGTCCATGTGTACTCATTTTCAACACCCGCCTGAGAGAAAATGCGGAAACTCTCCATCTTATACTTCAAAAGGCACCTCGTCACAGGAACCAGACATTTGCCGCATCAATAAAGACATTATTCAAGCACCAGATAAGGACATACCCAGGCACACTCCTCCACCATCAGTCTTCACCAGAGGACTCTGTGGCCACAAAGAACATGAAGAGAGCAGGACTTCACTAGCTGGAAACTGCGTTTCAACAGAGAGCATCTTGCCGTCGCTCGTGACAAGCACCCAGCATCCGTCACCAAGGGCTCTGGCCACATCAAAGATTCCTTCTTGCATGATGCTGATGCTGACGACCGCCCAGTCCAGGCCAGGACGTGATTTTGTCCATGTCACTCTCCCTGGACTGGCTTGTTAACCCTTTTGCCTATCCCCTTTCTCTTGACGTTAAATGTTACTTTGTTTATTGTGGAATGTTTAATCTATAACATCTATCTATTGATTAAGTATACTATGATACATGGCTTGCAGTATTGACTAGCTTGTGGCTTGAACCTGTGTGCTGGAGCTCTGACTGCTGAGTGAGCAGGAGGCACTAAGAACTGCCTGCTTGGGGAGACAACAGATGCTGGAGAGGATGTGGAGAAATAGGAACGTTTTTACACTGTTGGTGGGAGTGTAAGTTAATGCAACCACTGTGGAAGACAGTGTGGTGATTCCTCAAGGATCTAGAAATAGAAATATCATTTGACCCAGCAATCCCACTACTGGTTATATACCCAAAGGATTATAAATTGTTCTATTCTAAAGACACATGCACATATATGTTTATTGTGGCACTGTTCACAATAGCAAAGACTTGGAAATGCCCATCAATGATGGGCTGGATAAAGAAAATGTGGCACATATACACCATGGAATACTATGCAGCGATTAGAAAGGATGCCTTCATGTCCTTTTCAGGGACATGGATGAAACTGGAAACCATCCTTCTCAGCAAACAGACACAAGAACAGAAAACCAAACACCACATGTTCTCACTCATAAGTGGGTGTTGAACAACAAAAGCACACGGACACAGGGAGGGGAATGTCACACACCGGGTCCTGGGGGTGGGGGGCTAGAAGAGGAATAGCAGGGGGTGGGGGGATTGGGGAGGGATAGCATTAGGAGAAATACCTCACGTAGATGACGGGGCGAGGGACCCAGCAAACCCCCACCACGGCATGTGTGTACCTGTGAAACAAACTTGCGTTATCTGCACATGTGCCCCAGAACTCAAAGTATAATAAATGAATTCTTTTTTTTAAAAAAACGCAAAGGTACAAAAAAAAAGAAGAACTGCCTGCTTGGGAACTCCATGTAGCTTATGGCTTTCATGAGTGAAATAGCATCAGTAGCAGCGTGACATTGTGAAAAGACGCGAAGGTTCGCAGACCTGGTCATCTCTGACCTGGTGCAGCCCACAGCGCACATCCACCATCTAATCAGAGATGCAGGCCCATTAACAGCCTCCATGGCAAAACCATCCCATCTCGAATCCCACGTTGTGTTTGGTTCTCAGAGTCTCCTCCTTCAAAATCAGTCCGTTTCCTCCTTCCCAGGACCATAACCTTGGCACATGGGACAATGGTAGACTGTGGGACGTTCCTGAATTTAGGTTTGTTTCGTGTTTCCTTATAAGCAGAGCTGGGACCCACATTTCTGACAGCAGTTGCACAGAAGTGGTGCTGAGCGCTCCCCGCTGGTGCTGTCGGGCTGCGCTCGGTCCCCGCTTGTCCCCTTGGACTTTCGGATCCTTGACTCTTTCCCCAGTCCAGACTCCCATTCAGCATTTATTTCCTAGAATTGAAGTGTCTCCTGGGACCATGATCTTTGGTTTCTGGAATACTTTCTTGGACATATAAAAGCAAGAGAAGTGGCTTTTATCCATAGCCAGTTATTCTAGTTATTCCCAGTCAAAGTCATTACTTAAGTGCTTTCTCCAAGCAGCCTGAAAACAAATGCCTTTGTCTCTCTTTTCTGGAAAGTCTCTCTCTTCGCCTCCTGGGGGGTTGTGGTTTTAACTCAACAAGCCCTGAGCATGTTGGTTGTCACCACCCAAGGGTGGGAGTAACCGCTGCCCCTACACCCTCCATATCCTTCTTCCCTGCACTCGGCCTCCTCCTCTTCCTCCTTCTTCCCCCTGCTCCTATTGCATATAAAGCAACTCACTGTCAACTAACACAGTCACAAAAGATTAAAGATAATGCAACCACAGCAGGGTTCCCGGGGTGTGAGGACTGCTGGATTTCTAAGAGGAGCTATGGAAGATGGGCATGCCGGGAGATGCACCCACAGTAGACACTTTTGGGGGCTTTATCCCCACGGGTGCCTGACTCGGGGCAGTAGGGAGGGAGCTAGGAGGTTCCCTGGGAGCAAAGCATGTCCGTGGAGGAACCCAGGGAGGAAATCTGCAGAAAGGTGTGGTGAGCAGCGTGGAAGTGGCTCAGCGAGGTTTGTGCCTGGAGACTGGAATGAGGGTGTTAGACTTGGGCTTTAAAAAGCAGGTACTTTGACCTGGGGACAGGAGCACTTCCAACTTAAGAAACTTAATTGAAATTGTTAGAATAATGTGCCCAGGATGTCCACACCCAGATCTGTCCTGGGAAGCTCTCCTGGGCCTTGAGGAGCACGGTGGTGAAGCCAGGTCCAGGGTGAAGCCTTGAAGGATGTGGAGACGTCTGCCACACAGGTGAGGGTGAGAGAACACTCCAGGCCTGACGGAGCTGTGTGACTCAGCCTGAGGCCCGGGCAGCCGGTGCGTGCAGCAGAGAGAGCAGGGCTCCTGATTACGACCTCCAGGCATCCACAGGACCTGACGCTTGTGCAGGGCACACTGGGTTAGCGAGCGTGGTCTGGAGCACCTAGAAGAGGCTTGGAGGAAAGAATTGTTGCATTTCCTTTGTATAGGAGGGAAAATTATATATGAGAAAAGTAAAACAGACAGTATTAGGGAAGATATTGAACTGAATCAAACTTGAAAGTGAAATCTTCTCACGTTTGAAGTGGAACACTGAGCTTGCATCCATGAACGTAGCTCTTAGTATCTGGGGTTAGGCTGGGAGTGGCTCCGTGGAATCCCCTTGATGAAGACAGTTTGTGTCCACCTGAGCTCCAAAAGGAAAGCTGTGAAGAAACCCAGGCAGCCATGACGGACACCAGGAAACACTTCAGAGCGCGCTGTCTAGCGAACACCCTGTGCACATTTAGAAGAAAATGCAGCAAGCACTTCACAAGTGCCGGCCCCGGGCAGCCTCAGTTCGGTTCTGGCTGGGCCTTGAGCTCTGTGCCCAGGCAGCACCACCTGCCGAAGATCTGGACTTCAGCAAAGCATTTCACAGATTCTCTTAAAATCCCTTGAGAGGTCAGGCGTGATAGCTCCTGCCTGTAATCCCAGTACTTTGGGAGGCCGAGGCGGGTGGATCACCTGAGGTCAGAGTTCGAGACGAGACTGACCAACATGGTGAAACTCTGTCTTTACTAAAAATACAAAAATTAGCCAGGCGTGGTGGCAGGCGCCTATAATCCCAGTTACTAGGGAGGCTGACGCAGGAGAATCGCTTGAACCTGGGAGGCGGAGGTTGCAGTGAGCTGAGATCGCGACACTGCACTCCAGCCTGGGCGACAAGAGTGAAGCCCCATCTCAAAAAAGTAGAAAATAATAAATTAATAAATAAAATCCCCTGAGGTAAAATGGCAAATGTAAACTGAACAACACTGCTGCTTAGCCACTTTATACGAGCAGGAATGGGAAATGATTTTTTTTGGTGTGAAAAGAATTGATTAATGAAATGCTACGGGGTCATGTCATTGGCCTTGTGCTGGTCAGAATTATTTTAAATCAACGAGTTGCATGAAAAAGGGAAAGATGCTTATCAAACCTGCTGAATTCTAAGATCTGTGATGGACAGCTGATGCAGATAGTGCCCAAGATTCCGTATCATCTCCTGTGCTTGGAATTCTGAGCTGAAAACAATAAAATACGAAGATAAGGAAATCAGAAAGACGTAGGCCAGGGCTCTGGGATGCTGCTGTCCAGCAGAGATGCAACGTGAGCCACGTATGTCATTATAATTCTTTAGTAGCCGCATTCAAAAAAGCAAACTGAGGCCAGGCACAGTGGCTCACAACTGTAATCCCAGCACTTTGGGATTCCGAGGCAGGCAGATCCCCTGAGGTCAGGAGTTCGAGAACAGCCTGCCCAATGGTGAAACCCCATCTCTACTCAAAATACAAAATTAGCTGGGCATGGTGGTTCATGCCTGTAGTCACAGCTACTTGCGAGGCTAAGGCAGGAGAATCGCTTGAACCCAGGAGGTGGAGGTTGCAGTGAGCTGAGATCACACCACTGCACTCCAGCCTGGGTAACAGAGTGAGACTCCATCTCAAAAAAAAAAAAAAAGCAAACTGCAATTATTAATTTTCCAAATATTTTTATTTTAACTTGATATATCTACAATATAATACTTTCAGCATGCAATCAATAAAAATTATCAGTGAGATCATTGATATTTTTGTAGAAAGTCTTCAAAATCAGGCATGTAGTTGATAGCACGTCTCAGTATATTCCACATTTCGGTTCTGACTAACATGCTGCAAGCACTCTGCGATCACACGTAACTGGCAGCTGCCCTGTTGGAGGGCACAGGTAGGGAAACTGGTATATGTAAAAGTGATCAGATGAAGGTCATTGTCACAAGTCTGATGTAAGTCACTGTCATAGATAATCCAGTCTTGGGCAGTGCTGGTAATAGGGTGTATCACTTACCTATTGCCAAAACAACACTGCCAGAGAAAACCCTAAAACCTCAGTGACACACAGTGATAACCATTCATCATTGCCCATGAGTCTCCAGAGTGGTCCCAGGGCCACTATGCCCAGCCCAGCATACTCCCGTCAGGTCAATAAGTCAGCCAGTACAGGCTAGTTCAGAACGGCCTTAGCAGGAACAGCTCTTGTGCTCTGTCCCCTCACGTGGGCCGGCCCAGCGTAGTGTCGTGATGGAAGCTGGTTTCCAGCAGAGACCTGGCAGCACAGACTGGAACTGGCACAGCCTCATTTTTCCCATGTTCCATTGGCCAAAGCAAGTCTCAGGCCAAGGCAGACTCACAGGGTGGGGAAGCAGAGCCTCCACCTGCAATGGGAGCAGCTGTGGGCCACTTCCCAGAGGATGGGGATGCCAGCAGCCTATTTACTGGGGCCATCGGCGCCATCAATCCCCCTCAGCTGGGATCCCAGATGTTCATAGGCCACGGATTGCTATGCTCATCAGTTGATAAATGGATCTTAGACGTGATGTGAGCTGCATTCAGAAATGCAACCTGAATGGCCACACACTGGGGGCCACGCCCCTCCATAAAGAGTTCTAGCAAGTGAGTGTGTTTAGTCTCAAAATGAGAAAATTAGGGGCAACATGAAAGCTACCTTCAAATTTTAAAGAGCTATCGTGGGGAAGAAAACAGCCCTGTTCTCAGTTCCTCTAATATTTTCCGAGGTTCATTATACACTGTACCAGGAACTATGCTAGGTGCAGAGACAGAAGTACAATAAGGGAAGTCTCCATAGATATCAGCTCATCCAAAGGAGGACTTTCTAACAAAGAGCCAAGTCGTTACTATCCAACAATTCACCAGCCACAGGAGAGCTCTAAAGTGAAACCACCCAGGCAGCCGCATTGTCAAGGGAATTTCTCGCCCAGTCGTTGGTCACAGATCTACCTTCTAAGGGGTCTTCCAACTCTCAACGCTATAAGCTGGCCTTACGTGTGACTGTTTGGCTTGTGGGGATATAATATATCATGCTTTATGTATAGACACATCTAATATCTAATAGAGATATACCTATAATCAGATATAACAACCTCAAGCAAACCCCAAGTTGCTAGGTGCTTAGTAAATTATTTTGTTACACTGAAGGGTGAAAAAGTACAGAATGATTAAATGACTTAAGATAACGTGAGACAATGGGATAAACTGGAAGTGAAACAGACTGTGGGGTGCCAGTCTGTGCAGTTCACAAAGTCCCCATTGCTGACTAACCACAAGCCCGGGGCTACTGTGTCCCTGCAGCTGGTTAGGTTTTTCCTCTGCACAGAGAAATCACTTGACTTTATCTAGGCTGCTACAAAACCAGTTGTTAACAGAACCAGAATTAGGATTCACAAGTACTAGGTGTCAAGTTTCTGTACGAAGAGCAATCATATTCCACCAAAGCACTGCTGTTTCCCTACAAACACGACATGTCTGTGAAACCTCAAGGAATTTGTGCTGGGAACTGCTGGTGAGAAGCAGGTGATAACAGAAGTACGGGCATTGTGCGCAGCTAGAGACGCTGTCTGTGGAACGCTGATCGTTGTTTTTTGGTGGAAACAGTAAGAAACCTTAGAACTGATCTTCCTGCTTCTGGAAGGTATGGAAACAGAGCAGAAGCCGGCCACTGCAGAAAGCTGTCAGACCTTCCGAGGTTGGCTGACTGCAGCTGCCTTTTGCTTGGCTGTGAGTTTGCACAACTTTGAGGATCTCGGAGGAAGGTGACTAAATCTGTGTCAGGGCCAAGGGCACCTCGGGAAAAAAGAAACACCTTTTCTTTTGAGATTTAACTTGATTAAAACCTCTCTAATGATTAGGCTGGTCTCAACAGAAGCCCCCAGCCAGAAGAACATTGACAGTTCCGAGGGAAATAGGTCACGAGGGAAGGAAGAGTCAGCAGGAAACCAGGACTCAGGATCCGGGCAGATTCGGCTGGTGTCAGCACAGTCTGAGGCTCCTCAGGAAGCTCCTCTCTCCCCCACTGTGGCACTGAGCACTCAGGGAGCACCACTGAGCATGCATGAGAACTGCTATGCTTAGCTCGAGGTGATGTCAGCTTCCTTAGAAAAACCCCTTTGTCTGTGTGCACAAGGCTCTGAACCAACCCTAGCGGTCACCAGGCATGGCCCCATCTCAGTGCCTGCTCTTCGCTGCATGTGAGGGAAGCAAGTGCAGCAGCGAAGGTGTCCCACACAGTCAAGCCAGGGGCAGCTCCCAGGCTTCCTTTCCCTGCCCACGATGCCTCTGGAAGCAGGATAAGGCCCTTCAGGCGGGCTCCCGGGACTCTTGGGAATACGGGAGGGTGAGCCGTGAGCAGGCGAGGGGCAGGGCAGTCATGGAGACTGGACTTTTGCTCATCTGGGCAGGAGAGTGATCAGGAAATGACTCTGAATGTGAAAAGACATGGGCAGTGTGGGACCGGCAGATGTGTATCCTCCAATGCTCCAGGAGGACGCAGCCCTGGCTGGTAACCCAGGCCCGTTTCTTCGGGGTCAATACTCACACCACAGCCAATGTCAAGCAAGCAACCCGGTGTCACGAAGCAGGGATGGTAAGAGAAGCACAGCCTGCCCCAGCCGGTCTTAGTGCAGCCGGGAGGCGAGGCCACAGCCCAGAGCACTCTGAAAACAGCTCACCCAGCAAAGACCCCAGCACAGAGAGAGCCTTCTGTAAGGTTCCATGTACGCAAAACCCTAGGGGAAGGCTCTTCTACTTAGTTACAGAAAACAGATGGGCAGTTGCCTGGAGCAGGGAGGGAAGGGAGGGACTGACAGGACGGGAGCTCAGGGAAGCTGGAGGGAGTAGAAGGTTCTAGATCTTGATTGGGGTTGCAGTTACAACGGAACACACTTGTCAAAACCTCTGAAGTGAGCCTGAGAATGGATGCCTTTTGCTGTATGTAAATTATCCCAATAAAGCTGGCATTTAAAAATATGTGACACCTCTCCAGGCTAATGCTGCTATTGGAAGGTTGATTTTCAGGACTGGGCACAGGGGAGGAGTGAGGTTCCCTGATTTTCAGTCTTCACCGAGCTTCACCCAGAGAGCTGCACAGGCAGCACTCGCCAGAGTCACTTTGGAAATACACCCTCTGTTTCTTCCTTGTTGCTTTTCGCTGGTTACTGTTTTGAAACCTAATCAGATGACAGAAAGAAGACTCAGGGGGCTCCTCTGCTGGGCCTTCCCCACCTCCACCGACACCGGCACACCCCAGCGCAGGTCCTGGAGGGTGTCGTTCAGACCCACGCCGTAAACACCCTCTACAGGCTGAGCTCTGTCTCTGTTTCCTCAGCAAAGTACCACAAGCCAGGTGGTTTAAAACAACGGAAACCTACTTCCTCACCATTCGGGCGGCCAGAAGTCTGAAATCGGGGTGCTGTCAGGGTTGGCTTTTACTGGAGGCTGTTCGGGGAACCGTCCCAGGCCTCACTCACCATTTCTGGTGTGGTCTGCAGTTCCTGGCACCCATGACTTATGGTCGCATAGCTCCAATCTGTGCCTCCACCTTCACAAACCCTCTGTCTCTGCGTCCTCTCCTCTTTCCCTAGGCCGGCCCTGAATGCAAGATCATTTCATTTTGAGTCCCATAACTAACTGCAGCTGTAAAGACTGTATTTCCAAATAATATCCTGAGGTTCTGTGTGGACGTGAATTTTGGGCAGCACTAGCCAGTTAATGATCGCATTAACCGACTCCACTCTTACACAGTGTCTTCAGCCTCGAGCCTCCTGTGGAGCTCCAGATGCCGGTCCCTACTCAGAGCACTCAGAGAGTCTCAGATCTGAAGCCAAACTCAATTTCCCTCCCAGCACCTGTTCCTCCAACACGTCCCGTCATCCAAGCAGCAGACAGTCCTTCCAGCTGCTCGGGCCCCAAACCTCACAGTCACGCTTGGATTCTTTCTCTGCATCATGTACATCAGCAAATGCTCTTGGCTATCTCCGGGATGTAGTAATAGTGTATAGCCCGTGTCCCAGATCAGAATTCTCACTCCTTCCTGCTCCAAACTTTTGCCTCTCCACAGAGAAGGCAAGGCTCTTAGCATGATTCAAATCACGTCTGCATTCTGTTCTGAGGGCACCCCACATGCGCCAGGATGGCACCCTTCGTCCTCCCACGACTTAGAGGCCCGGTGGAGGGCTTGCCCTGCCCCTCGTTCCTCCCCGCTGCCCTGTGTCCTTCCCGGCTCTGTTGTTCATGCGGGTCACCCCGGCAGCCATGCTCTCCCTGGGACCTGCTCAGCCAGTCCCTGCTCTAGGGCCCTGTCCTTGCTGCGTCTCTGCCCGGGTTGTTGTCCAGACAGCACCACCGTCGGCCCTGGGGCGTCTCAGTTCCAGCTTCCCTGACCACCCTGCTTCAAAGAGCTTCCCGACTCCAAGTCCAACTCCCTTACATGCTCCGATCCGCTTCCTTTTCTCCTCGGCCTGGTCCCCACCCGGAACGTCCCTGCCCAGAACGTTGTCACTAGGATGCAAAGCCCCGTGAGAAGGAACTCGGCCTGCATTCCTGCCGTTTCCTGGATGTTTGGAGCAGGGTCTAGCAGACAGCAGGCACTCAAGAAAGAGTTCCTGAGTGAGCAGGTGAATGAAGACTTACTGATTGACATAAAAAAATTAAAGAATGTTGGTTTTTTTTAAAGCTTATCTCATTTTTTGCAACCATCTTTAAACCTGATCTTTGATCAGCCTTTAGCTGATGTATAGATAGGGTGAGGTTGCCACAATTTGGGGCAGATCAGCTTTGTGACTTGTCATCTAAAAAGGGGAAGAGGTTTTAACTTGAAAGAGAAAAAAATGCTAGGCGACCTTTATGTGGAACAGTTACGCGAAGCCTCATCGGTGGCCAGGCAACTTCCTTTCCAACTTCTCCTTACTCGGGTCCCGCTGCCGTGTTTACACCTTGCCAAAGACCATGGAAACTGGTAAACATCTTGCCAAATAAAGCTGTTTAGACTGAACATGTAAAGCCGCCCTCTGGCCCTTGGACAACTACAGGTCAGGGAAATGAACAGAAGTCACGTGAGACTATACTCTTTCAAATTCCCTTTTAAAGTGGAAATTCCCTCTGTCGGTATTATAGTATTAAAGGGAACAAGCCTAATAAGTGGAATTATGTGAAAAATGGGCACGCGAGGATATGAGCGTATAGATGGTGTGCGCTCATAGATGGTACAGAGTAGATGTGTCCTTTGGACAGAAAGACACAAAACACGCTTTGCTGAACTTGAAGATGATATTGCTGGTTAAGAGCACAGACTTTGGAATGATACCAGCATTTGAATCTTAACTCTGGACCCTACTACTTCCTAACGGAGTGACGTGTGTAAAGTCCTTAATCTCTCTGAGCCCCGCCTGCCTCGTGTGTGGTGTACAGAGATGCAGGCACCTCTGTAAAGGCCTGCGTCTGGCACACAGTGGTTGGTGGAAATTGGAGAGCTAGAGGAGGAGAGGCATGTAGGTTATGCCTAAGTCACGAGAACACAGAACAACAGAAATCAACAATAGAAATCTAGCTTCACATTGATCCAACTTGCCAGAAGATCACCAAGACAACTAAACTGGCTTTCCACACTGTGACTGCTGACTTGAGGCTGCCAACACCTTTTGGGAACCATCTCTTGGGAATGTTCACAGGAAAGTTGCTCCTTTGGGTACAAGGTTTTGAGATACTATCTCTGTGTCAATGACTACTTTACATACAGGAACCCCGAAATGGAGGAAGTAGGCTCTGGGGGAACAAGAAAAGAAGGAAAAACAAAGCTGCCGCAGAGGGCGGGCTTGCTGCTCCCCTTCCTGCCACCTGGAGGAAATTCGAGGCTAATTCTGGAGACATCAGAATTTCTATTACTTTGGTTATTTGGCAGAGCGTAAAAACTTCCTCTTGGGTGGAAGAAAGAAAATCCTTTCTGTGCTGCTCCCTGGAGGGAAGGAGACCAGGAGGACTCTTGCTTCCAGCAAGAGGAGCTCAAAGGAAAGCATGTGAGGAGCTCAGAGGAAGGCATGTGAGGAGCTCAGAGGAAGGCATCGCCCACTCTGGTCCCCTGAGCACAACCCCGCAAGGAGCCCAGCCTTGGCCCACAGCTCCTTGACTACAATCCCTGCCTCCCATTCATCACCCTTGCCTCTGGCCTTGTTCTTTTTGACATGGCTCGACACTGGTGGCTTCTTCTGCTGCCATATTCACCTCCAGTTTGAGCTGTGGGTGACCCAGGAGAGGAGCATGTGGCCACATGGTGCCACGAAGATGCCACACAAGCCCAGTGCCAACAGGGGTCACTTAAAACATGTTGCTGATCTGGGGCCTATGTCTGGAGGAAAGGGGGCAGTGAGGTCTTACAGTGACCCAAGAGGCTCCTGTTCTGAACCACAGAGAGCGCCACACAGAGGCTGCTGGATCTGCTACTGGGCCCACAGTTTCCACGGGCCCCAAGTGCCTGGAGTGAAAGGTCCTTAGATCAATCAAGGACGTCCAGTGTTCTGTGGGGTTCCTGTTTCTTCACGCTGACCACTTCAACAATGCAACCTTATTCGCAGGAAGGGGATTTTCTTGGCTTTGACCAAAGCTGCAGTCTCTCCAGAGCTGAAAACTCAAGTTACTTCTGCCTGGTTCTGGCCTCTCCTGACTCAGCTCAGCCATTAACCAATAAAACTCATATCTCCTGTCCTAGAGGGAGGTTGTCATCCTGGAGGAGGGCCATGCATCAGGAACTGCACCTTTCTGTTTAATTCCCCAAGAAGGTCATTGCAGCTGAGGTCAACTTCCTCCCCAGAGAAGCAAAACCTGTTGGCCGCAGAGGCTGCTTGTTAAACAGAGAGGCATTACCTACAGGAGATGTGTGACATCAGACTTTTCAGGGATGGTGCCCAGAAAGCTCAGAAACTTTGCTTAGAACTCTTCCAGGTGATTCTGATATTAGCTAACTTTGAAAACCACAGAATTAAATTATGTTCATTATTTTCCCTCAAAATTTAAGTTTCATATTGATCCTTGAACTACTTATACTAGCTAAGGAATAACATTTCAAACATTGATAGTTCATTGATATCAGCAACTGATCTGAAATTATTACTTTAAGTCTAGAAAATACTGATAATTTCAAAATATTGTCATTCCTTAGTAGTTTGCATTTATGACATTATATACTTTCAACTCCTTCCACCACTTTGGGCAAATGTTTTCATGTATCTTATTCATATTTCTACATTTGTCATAAACCCTGTTTACCATTTTTAATTTAGCAAACAATCTTTTTTTTTTTTTTTTTTTTTTTTTGAGAAAGGGTCTCACACTGTTTCCCAGGCTGGAGTGCAGTGGTGCGATCACGGCTGACTGCAATCTCAACCTCCCATGTTCAACCTTCTTGCCTCAGCCCCCCGAGTAGCTGGGACTACAGATATACGCCACTATACGCAGCTGACTTTTGTATTTTTTGTAGAGACAGGGTTTTGCCATGTTGCCCAGGCTGGTCTCAAACTCCTGAATCCAAGCCCTCTGCCCATGTCAGCCTCCCAAAGGGCTGGGATTACAGGAGTGAGCCACTGCACCTGGCCACCAAAGTTAACAGTCCTTTAAGGAATCAGCCATGAGAAAATGTTTTTAATATCCTTTCACTATTTCTGGTGCTCACTTCTCTGTGTAACTCCAGGTTTTTATCTGATATAATTTTACTACAGCCTAAGGAATTATAGCACAGGTCTCTCAGCAATGAGTTATTTTAGCTTTTCAGGGTCGGAAAAGGTTTTACTTTTGCCTTTAACTTAAACCAATATTTTTCCTGAATCTCTAATAGAACAATAGAATTCTGGATTGTTTGTTTCAGTGCCTTGATCACTTACATGTCTGACAATAAATCTATTATGATTGTCTTTCTTTTTGGGTTTGGAGTGTCTCCCACAGCCCCCAAATGCATTCTACATTTTCTCCTTATCTTTGGTTTTTATAAGTTTGATTATATGTGTCTAGGTGGATTTTTTTTTTTTTTTTTTTTTTTTGGTGTGAAGGATTTTTATTTGTTTTTGTATTTATACTGTTGGAATTCCCTGAGCTTTTTGGACCTGGGGTTTGCTGTCTTGCATTATATTTGCAAATTATCTCTTTAAATATTTCTTCTGTTTTATTCCTTGTTGCTTGTGTCACATGTGTATTGATGATCTCACAGCTCTCGGAGGCCCTGTTAGATGGAGTTTTTCCTCTCTCTTATGTTCTTTGTGTGTCATTTTATGTGATTCCTGTCGACCTGTCTTCAAGTTTCTTACTCTTTCTTCAGCTGAGACTAGTCCACTGATAAGCCTTCTGAAGGAATTCTTTATGCCTTATATCTTTTTTGCAGCATTCCCACGTCTTTTATAGTCTCTATCTCTCTGCTGAAATGTCCCATCTGTTCATGTATGCCATATGCCTTTTCCTCTACATCATTTAACAAATTATTCAGAGTTTGTTGTTGTTGTTGTTGTTGTTGTTTTGAGATGGAGTTTTTGCTGTTGTTGCCCAGGCTGGAGTACAATGGCATGATCTCGGCTCACTGCAACCTCTGCCTTCTGGATTCGAGCAATTCTCCTGCCTCAGCCTCCCTAGTAACTGGGATTCAGGCACCCACCATCACGCCTGGCTAATTTTTGTATTTTAAGTAGAGATGGAGTTTTACCATGTTGGCCAGGCTAGTCTCAAGCTCCTGATTTTAGCTAATCTGCCCCCATTGGCCTCTCAAAGTGCTGAGATTACAGGCATGAGCCACCACGCCCAGCGTCATCAGAGTTATTTCAAAGCCCCAGTCTTAGAGTTCTCACGTCTGGGTCATCTCTAATTCTGGTTCTATTCATTGATTGCTTTATAAGCTGACTATGAGTTGGTTTTGGTTTTGTTTTTAAAACTGTCATATTTTTATTGAGTGCTGGAAATCATGTGTAAAAGTAGATACTATGAGCTTATAAAAATAGCTTCATGTGTGGTGCAGGGGGTGAAGCGTTTGTCTAGTCAGGAGTGGAGCTGGATTTGATTTTTTTCTTTATAATGATCACCTTTATAATGAAGGCTTCAGAATCCTCCAGTGACAGATGCTGGGGCTGACAGGGGCTGAAGTACGGAGGGTTTTTCTCAGGATTCTCTCTCCAACTTCCACTTTCAGCCATTCCCATGTGCGTAAGCCAGACAAGGTTCTCTCTGTGCCCCCTCCCACCCAGATGTGACTGCTGTTGCCTGCTCCAGCACCCCAAGTCAAGCTCCTGGTGGTAGAGGGAGGGACATCCTGTGGTCCTGTGCCTCAGGCAAAAGTCTGAGGTTGTATGTAGTGCCAAACACTAACCCCCTAACATAAGAAGTTCCCACTTAAAATTATGTCCAGTTTCCCTCATTCTGGGGGCTAGACAAAATCCAGCAGGGCCTAAGGAGGCATGCTAAGGAGGCAAAAAGGCCGGGCCGCAGCCCCATGGAGTTGGATGGAGTCAGAGCCACCTGATGGAAGGGAGTCTGTGTCAGAAAGGGCAGGAAGGGGCTGGCTATCAAAGGCAGAGCCAAAGACATGAGAAAAAGCAACTGAAGTTGCACGACTAGAAATATACACCAGAATCGAGGATTAAAGTCAAGAGACCTGAGGGTCCTAAGGCCCTAGCAATGCCTTGGGACAGCCTGAAACTGGGAGCTTGCTCTCAGGGGCAGGGCCAGGAGGATGCGGCTATTTTATATGGGGACTCCATTAGAATGCTGTTGCAGTGACTGATTTCAACCGAGAAAGGGTGAGACCCAGATGGGCAAGCACCAAAGATGAGGGACATGTCTTCAGGTCACTTGGGGCTAAACACTGTGTCATTTACTGTTCTGTAAGGAACGCCTGTAGTGGTTCTTGGGGACCAAAGAGCAGAAGAAAAAGAACGCCCCTTCTCCTTCTCTCAGAAGTTGAAGATTCAGGGAAGGCAAAGCCATCTGCATTGATTGGCCGTGTGACTGCCCATTTCTTAATGAGAACCCCAGAAAGCATAACTTCTAATTTGGAAAGAATGCAGAGGTGTTCTCTAGGCTAGTCAAGCTTTAGTGTGCGGGCAACGCACCGCAATGTAAATTCATGTGGATTCACAGGCTCTGATATGGTAGCCCTGGGAGGGGCCTGACAGTTGCATTTCTAACGAGCTCCAGGTGACAGCAAGGCCCTGGTCTGGGGCCACCCTTTGGACAGTGAGGCTCGAGCACACAGAACCAGAGCCAGACCTGGCACCCCTGGAGCATTTCCAAGGACCCGGGACTCTCATCGTTCTCCACCACAAAACGCGCTCTGTTGGAGGCAGTGACACAGAGTTAGAAGCTCCACAGGTCGACTGAAAGGATGTCTCAACTTGAGGACCTGAAACTGATACCTTTATCGAGGGCTCCACTGGAACAACTGGGACTTCCCCAGGTTTCCAAGACAGACCAAAAGCACAGTGACAGCACAAATGGCAGTGCCCCTCAATGGCTGTGACAGACATGACACGTGGCAAGCCCTGTTCTGAGCCAGGCCCTAAGCTAAGCACGTTTAGGAATGGACGGCCTTGCCCCCGTGTTCCTGTGTGCTTGCTCTGCAAATGAATGCCCCGTCTGCAAATGACATATTATCATGCCTGGAGAACACAATAAACGTGTTGTTCATATTTCGTTTTGTTTTATGTAAATATTTCTGATCCTCCTCTGAAGCCCTGGCAGTTACCTTGCCGGCAACAGGATTTCCACTCGTCATTCCCGTTATTCGTGGCCCCGCTCGTGGTTCTGCCTGTGCGTGTCCCTCTATGTTAAGGAATATTTCCGTCCACTTATGCTGGAGCACAGTAGATGTCTGCTGACACATGAGCGCTTCTAAATTTTCCACCTCTTTGAAAATGTGCATCCTGGGGATCCGTGCTAAAGGAAGATCTTAAGAAATGCCAATTCCCCATCGTAAAATAGAATTCATGTAGTCTTATAACAGATCTGATCCAGTGGCACGAAGGTTGTCAGCAAAAGAAAAATTTCTGCTGATGCCTCCATGGGAATCTGGTCTCTAGGAATCTGCTGTTCTTTCTGTAAATGTTTCTTATCACCACCTCAGCAACACTCTCTAGGAAATACTTACTTGCTGTTAGAAGCCACTATATTGAGATTTTCATTTTGGAGAAGAGCGCTGCAGGCTCCGAGTCTACAGTCCCAAACCCAACTTTAATCAATAGTTCCTAGAAAAGGGTATTCCCAAGTATCACTTTAAATTAGACTATAAAATGATGAGTCTTATTTTGAATTTTCTTCTGGGAATAAAAGACCCTCACCCAGGCCAGACACGGTGGTTCACACCTGTAATCCCAGCACTTTGGGAGGCTGAGGTGGACAGATCACCTGAGGTCAGGAGTTTGAGACCAGCCTGGCCAACATGGTGACACCCTGTGTTTACTAAAAATACAAAAAAATTAACTGGGCATTGTGGCGGTCGCCTGTAATCCCAGGTACTCAAGGGGCTGAGGCAAGAGAATTGCTTGAACCCAGGAGTTGGAATTTGCAGTGAGCCGAGATCGTGCCGTTGCACTCCAGCCTGGGTGACAGAACAGGACTCCATCCCCAAAAAATAAATAAATAAAAGAGTGAATTATGTCTCTCCAAAATGTGTGTCGTGTAATGGCCTGAATATCTGTGTGGTCCCCGAAATTCCTATGTTGAAATCCACACCCTTAAAGAAAGGGATGCTATTAGGAGGTGGGCTTGTAGGAGGTGATTAGGGCATGAGGGGGAAACCTCACAAATGGGATTAGTGCCTATATAACAGAGACCCCAGAGAACTCCTTTGCCCCTTCCCGCTGTGAGGATGCAGTGAAGGTAAGAAGGGGCCATCTGTGAACCAGGACTTGGGCCCTCAGCAGACACCAACTCTGTCGGCACCTGGACCTTGGACATCTAGCCTCAAGATCTGGGACAAATGTCTGTTGTTACAACAGATGGAACAAGCTAAGACTGGGATGTGTTTCTGATAGACTCTAAGGGCTGTTTATGTGCTGCGATCATTTCAATTGGTTCTTCACCTCTCTTCCTAGAGGTTATCAAACGGGCTGCATTCATAATTCTTGCTAACATACTTGAGTGATGTCTCTGTACCAGCAATGTACTTTGATTGGAATAATAATATTACTGTCAATAAACCTATGCAGGGAAATTACAGATGAGGAAAGTGGAATGAGAGAGGACAGGAAACTTACCCAGGGTCAAATAGCCTGTAAGGCAATGAGAATAGTGTCAGAGCTCACCCTATGTGCTCTTAGTAAACAGAGAACCTGTGACCTACGGATCTATCTCTACACCTGTGCCCTGTGTCTGGAACATACACTATTGAGGATTGCTGGCTGTGAGTGGCGGCCCTACAGACCATTGTGAACAGCCTTACACACTGCAGAGGAGCAACAGACTTTGGCAAGAACTCGGTCCTCTTAAAATTCTGACAGCTTGGGAGACGCAGAGGTGAGCAGAAAACAGTACAGTCTGAGAACCTACTATGTACTAGATATGGTTTTCCCATTTAATACTCACAGCCTTTATGCAAACTAGGTGTTATGTCCATTTTACAGATGGAAAACTGAGTCTTGGACAGAGTGGAAGCAGCTTGACCCTAATACAATCCGGGCACTTCGGAATTAGATTTACCCTAATACAATCCACACACTTCAGAATTAGATTTCAACTCAAAGTCGGCCCATTATGTAGCTGACTGTCTTTCCCCCACATGACAGTGCAAGTTATAGGACTGGATTCCAGGAGAGGCAGGCCTTTCTGGAGGTCATTAGAAAGGTCAGATGCAGAACAGCTGCACCGTGAGGAATGAGGCTAAGGGGCACTAGAAGGAAGCGTCAAAAGGAGACTCAGGAAGCTGATCTGCTTCGTAATTCCATCTCCAAGGCCAGGTGTTTGTCTCCATCTCACATCTGACTTGATCACCACAGTGTCCAGGTTATTTTAAGGAAAAATCAGAAACAACTGATTTTTTTTTTTCCAAATTGCTGAGGCTTTGTTATAAAGAAGAAAACAATCTAACCACCTGCTGGCGGTTCCCCCAGATCCATTCTCCCCTTCTTTCTGGAGAGCTGGAGAATGAATTTTCAAAAACTGAAGCATCAACTTGATTTCTATAATGGTTATGTTTAATTAAGATCCAAGGAAATGCTATTACAGTTTAGACAAGAGCGATCCAAAATTGAAGGGACTCTTTTAACGAAGATTCATAAAATACGCATCTAAAGTATTCCACTCTAAACAGTTTAGCAGATAAAAATACTATAGGTAAATTGCCGGGAGAGGGAAGATGAGAAAATAGGTCTGAATTCCAAGTTACCAATTTTCACCATCCCTTTAATACTGCCTTAAAATCTCAACAAAATTAGGGGTTGCCTCACCCTCCTGGACAAAGTCTAGCTTAGATTTAATTCCTTGCAATGACGCATGTTTCCGGACACTCAGAGGCAGAGTCCAGCGGAACAATCTTGCTCTGCCTTTGCGCCTATAAGGTACAGTGTTTGCCAGGGTGCAGACAGCATCTGCTTTGCTTCCAGCTCCCTGTTGAAAGTGCAACCTTTTCCTGTTTCAATAGCCCGACTCGAAACACTTCAGCCACCCACCCGCTGGCATGAGCCCACGTGGTTTCACAGGCAGACGTTGGGAGGTGCTCTGGGTGGGGTCTGTGGACTGTCCAGGTGACTCCTTCAGAAAGTGGAGGTTTTCTGATGTCTCTGAACAAGTCCCACTGGGCAGAAATGGCGAACTAATGTTGCCATTTAAATATAAGTCTCTGCTACCTTTGGGTAAATGTTCAGTGAAACACTAAATCATTCTTCTCATGTCATTTGAGGCAAAAAAGGAAGGAAGAAAGGGAGGGAGGCAGGGAGGGAGGGAGGGAAGTAGGTGGAAATAGGTAGATCCCATTTCTCTAACAGAAAAAAAAATAGTGAGCAAGTATGTTTCTAAAAACATGAACTGATTAAATAAGTATGATTTCCCATTTTTAGGTAATGAAACAGAGATTAGATAATTGTCTCATACTTTAACTGGAGAAGCTAAACTAGTAGAAAATCTGTTTGGGATGTAAGTCTGTTTTCTCTCCATCGGGTGCTGGTGCTTCAGGTTGGCAGGGCAGGCAGTCAGGAACAGAAACGGATGTCAAGTGGGAAAGATGGGGGCAACCTGGACCTAAGGCATAAGAACCAGCCGGACCTGAGTCAGCTCTGGTTGCCTCTGACCCAGGTGACAGGAAATCTTTGTCCCAGAGCTAAACACTAGCTGAATACACTGAGTAAAGAGTGTGAGACGCTGGAGGGGGATCGAGGTTGTCTGGAATCCCAAGGCCAAGGATTTCTACACAGAAAATCACCAAGTCTGTGAGTAGGAACAGCTTCGTATCTTCTTTCAAATCTGTAAGTTTTTTTTTTCTTGTTTCATTGCACTGGGTATGGATATAAAACTGGGTATCGTAGAATATTGAACAGGAGTGATGGGAATGGACATCTGCATCTGGAAGGAAAGTATTCATTCCTCCACCATCACATTAGCTGTAGGTTTTCTGTGGACATCCTCTATCAGGTTGAGTAAATTCCCTTCTATTCCTAGTTTGTTAAGAATTTTATCATGAATGGATGTTTAATTTTATCAAATGACTAATTTTTCTATATAAATTGGCATGATGCTGTGCTGTTTCTTTAGAATGTTAACATATTGGATGACATTGTCTTTCAAATATTGAACCACCTTAGCACTCACCCAAAAAAACAACTTAGTCACCATGTATTATTAATTTTGTCTATTGCTGGATTTGATTTGTTAGTATGTTGTACTGAACCGAGCATAGAAAGTCAACACCAAGACAAAAGTATGCCAAATTGCAGGGTCTTTATTGCCGGCGGCCACGGAGGACTCGCGTCTCTCCAACCCGTGGCCCCGAAAGGAGGATGTCAAGAATTTTATACCCGTAAAAATCAGGTTGGGAGTGAGGGTGAGGGGCGGGGGTGGGGTGAGAGGCTTCAGACATTCCAAGGGCTAGTAGATTCTGTAAATCACCTTCTGGACGGACATGAGGGTGAGGGGCTCTGGACATTCCAAGGGCCAGGGGACTTTTGTCACTCCGATTGTTACTTAAGTGGTTTACAGAAGTCAAGATAAGCGTTAGTTTACACATTGGGTAGTGGATGAGAATTACAGAGTTCAGTTACTTATTACAAGTCGCAGGGGCCAAGATGGCGTGGGTTTGGACTGCTTGCCTGTCACATTAGGGTTACAGAGAGCAGTTTCAACAGAAAGCCGAGGCATGACTGAGGTGTGCAGTTTCATAGGGCTTTTACCACGTCACAAGTATTTTGCCATAGTTTTGTATCTGTGTTTGTGAGGTCAGTTATATTAGTGCACTGTCCATCTGGTTAGGTGTCTGTTGAGAAGTGCTCCCTCTTCCTTGTTTCTGCAAGGCTTTGTGAAGAATTTGTATTATTTCTTCTTTAAATGGTTGGTAGAATTAATCACTAAACTCATCTGGATCTGGAGTTTCTTTCTTTGAAAGATGTTGCTGTTATACAAATTTAATTTCTCTAATAGATGTAGGACCATTTAGGATGCCTATTCCTTCTTGAGTAAATTTTAGTAATCTGTGTCTATCAAAGAATTTACTCATTTCATCTAAGCTGTCAATTTCATGTGTAAAGAGTTTTTTGGTACGCCTTTATGTGCCTTTCTGGGGGTCTATCATGAGATTCTGTGTACTACTCATCACTTTAGCAATTTCTGTCTTCTCTCGTTTTTCCTTGTCTGTCTTGCTAGAGGTTAATGAATTTTACTGATACTTTCAAAAAATGAGCTTTTGGTTTCACTGATTCTATTGTTTTCTATTTTCAACCTCATTAATTTTGGCTTTTATCATTTCTGCATTTATTTTCCTCTTCTTTTGGGATAAGAGTCTATTTAAATCCCTTCTTTTCTAATATAAGCACTGAATGCTTTATGTTTTCTGCTAAGCACTGCTTTAGTGTATCTCATGTGTTTTGATATATTTTCATTTTCATTTAGTTCAGAATACTTTCCAATGCCTGTTGAGACTTCCTCTTTTACTCAAGGACTATGTATATGTACAGTTTAATTTGTAAGTGTTTAGAGATGTTCTTGTCATAACTCAAGAATAGTATCTTATCAGCATTTGAGAAAGTCAGCACACTAAACATATCTAAAACCAAGGACTCTCACAGAGTCTACTTTACTGCCCTGCCACTTCCACCAGAGCAGGTGCTGGTATCCATGGATGGGATACCTGAAGACGAATTGCATCACAGGACTCTTTGCAGACATTCCGTAGCACTAGCCCAAAGCCCAGTAGACCTGCTTGGTAACTAAACCCAGAAAAGCAATAACAATCATTGCAATCTGGCTCACAGGAAGCCCTATCCCTAGGGGGAGGGGGAGTGCACCACATCAAGGGATAATCCTGTGGGACAAAAGAATCTGAACAGCAGCCCTTGACTTCCAGATTTTTCCACTGAAATAGTCTATCCAAATGAGAAGAAATCAAAAAAGTAATTCTGGTAATATGACAACACAAGGTTCTATAATACCCCCAAAAGACCACACTAACTCCCCAGCAATGGATCAAATAAAAAAAAATTCTGCATTGCCAGATGGAGAATTCAGAAGGTTGATTATTAAGACACTCAAGGAGGTACTAGAGAAAGGTAAAAAACAACTTAAAGAAATTTTAAAAACAGTACAAGATTTGGGTAAAAAAAAAAATGCTCCAGAGAAATAGGCATCATAAAGAAAAAACAATCATAACTTCTGGAAATGAAAGACACACTTAGAGAAATACAAAATGTACTGGAAATTTTCAACAATACAATCAACAAGTAGAAAAAAGAAACTCAGAGCTTGAAGACAAGGCTTTTAAATTAACCCAATATGTCAAAGACAAGGAAAAAAGAATTTAAAAAAATTAACAAAGCCTCCAAGAAATTTGAGATTATGGTAAATGACAAAACCTAAGAATAATTGGTGTTCCTGAGGAAGAAGAGAAATCTAAAAGTCTGGAAGACATATTTGAAATAGTCAAGGAAAAAGTCCCCAGCCTCAGTAGATACCTAGAAATCCAAACACAAGAAGCTCAAAGAACACCTGGGAAATTCATTGCAAAATGATTATCACCCAGGCACATAGTCATCATATGTTATCCAAAGTCAAGACAAAGGAAAGACTCTTAAGAGCTGTGAGGCAAAAGCACCAGGTAATGCATAAAGGAAAAATTATTAGATTAATGGCAGACTTCTTAGCAGAAACCCTACAAGACAAAAGGGACTGGGGTCCTGTCTTTAGCATCCTTAAACAAAATAATTGCCAGTCAAGAATTTTGTATCCAGCACAAATTAGCTTCAAAAGTGAAGAAGAGAGAAAGTCTATTTCAGACAAATACCGAGATAATTCAGCACTACCAAGCCAGCACTATAAGACATGCAAAAAGGAGTTCTAAATCTTGAAACCAAACCTAAAATACACCAAAATATAACCTCCTAAAAGCATAAATCTCACAGGAACTAAACAATAACACAATGAATAACAACAAAAAATAACCAAAGTATTCAGACAACAACTAGCACAATGAATAAAACAGCACCTCACATCTCAATACTAACGTTTAATGTAAACAGGCTAAATGCTCTACTTAAAAGGTACAGAACAGAAGAATGGATAAAAATCCACCAACCAAGTATCTGCTGTCTACAAGAGACTCACTTAACACATAAAGACTCACATAAACTTATGATAAAGTGGTGGGAAAATGTATTCCATGCAAACGAACACCAAAAGTAAACAGAAGTACCTGTTCTTATATCAGACAAAACAAATTTAAAAGTGACATCAGTTACAAAAAACAAAGAGGGGCGTTATATAATGATAAAAGGAATAGTCCAACAGAAAAATACCACAATCCTAAATATATATGCATATAATGCTGGAGCTGCCAATATTATAAAACAATTATTACTAGACATAAGAAATGAGATAGATGTCAACATAGTAACAGTGGTGGACTTCAATATTCCACTGATAGCACTAGGCAGGTCATCAAGACAGAAAGTTAACAAAGAAGCAATGGACTTAAACTATACCCTAGAACAAATGGACTTAACAGATTTACAAAACATTCTACCCAACAACCGCAGAATATACATTCTTTTCATCAGCACATGGAATATTCTCAAAGATAGACCATATGATAGGCCACAAAACAAGTCTCAGTAAATTTAAGAAAATTGAAATTATATCCAGTATCCTGTCAGGCCACAGCAGAATAAAATTGGAAATTAACTCCAAAAGGAACCCTCAAAGCCAGGCAAATTCATGGAAATTAAATGATCTGTTCCTGAATGATCTTTGAGTCAACAATGAAATCAAGATGGAAATTTAAAAATTATTTGAACTGAACAATAGTATTGACAAAACTTATCAAAACCTCTGTGACACTACTCAAGTGGAGCTGAGAGGACAGTTCACAGCAGTAAATGCCGACATCAGAAAGTCTGAAAGAGCACAAATAGACAATCTAAGGTCACACCTCAAGGAACTAGAGAAACAAGAACAAAGCAAACCCAAGCCCAGCAGAAGAATAGAAATAAAGATCAGAGCAGAACTCAATAAAATTGAAACAAAAAAATACAAAAACTAAATGAAACGAGAAGCTGATTCTTTGAAAAGATAGACAAAATTGATAGACCATTAGTAAGATTAACCAAGAAAAGATGAGAGAAGATCAATTAGAACTGAAATGGCTCAATTAGAACTGAAATGGGAGCTATTGCAACCAATACCACAGAAATATTAAAAAAAATCATTCAAGGATACTATAAACACCTTTATGTGCAAAAACTAGAAAATCTAAAGGAGATGGATAAATTCCTGGAAATATACAACTCTTATAGATTAAGGCATGAAGAAATAGAAATTCTGTACAGACCAATAACAAGCAGTGAGATAGAAACAGTAATAAAAAAAAATGCCAACAAAAAAAAAGGCCAGGACCAGATGGATTCACAGCTGAATTCTATCAGGCATTCAAAGATGAATTGGTACCAACCTTACGGAAACTATTCCAAAAGATAAGAAAAGAAGGAATCCTCCCTAAGTCATTCTATGAAGCCACTATTACCATAATACAAAAACAAGAGAAGAACACAACAACAATAACAACAACAAACTACAGACCAATATCCCTATGAACACAGATGCAAAAATCCTCAACAAAATACTAGCTAACTGAATCCAACAGCATATTAAAAAGATAATACACCATGATCAAGTGGGTTTCATACCAGGAGTGCAGGGATGGTTTAACATATGCAAGTCAATAAATGTGATACATCACATAAACATAATTAAAAATAAAAGTCATTTCATCATCTCAATAGATGCAGAAAAGGCATTTGACAAAATCCAGCATCACTTTATGATTAAAACCCTCAGCGGCCGAGTGTGGGGGTTCATGCCTGTAATCCCAACACTTTGGAAGGCCAAGGTAGGTGAATCATGAGGTCAAGAGATTAAGACCATCCTGACCAACATGGTGAAACCCTGTCTCTACTAAAAATACAAAAATTAGCTGGGTGTGGTGGCATGTGCCTGTAGTCCCAGCTACTCAGGAGTCTGAGGCAGGAGAATCACTTGAACCTGGGAGGCAAAGGTTGCAGTAAGCCAAGATATTGCCACTGCACTCCAGCCTGGCAATAGAGCAAGACTACATCTCAAAAAAAAAAAAAAAAAAAAAAAAGGCTTCCAGCAAGATGGCCGAATAGGAACAGCTCTGGTCTGCAGCTTCCAGCAAGATCAATGCAGAAGGTGGGTGATTTCTGCATTTTCAACTGAGGTACCCAGTTCATCTCATTGGGACTGGTTGGACAGTTGGTGCAGCCACAGAGGGTGAGCAGAAGAGGGGGGCATCACCTCATGTGGGAAGCACAAGGGATCAGGCAACTCCCTCTCCTAGCCAAGGAAAGCCATTAGGGACTGTACCATGCACTCCAGCCCCGATACTGCACTTTTCTCATGGTTTCACATCCTGCAGACCAGGAGATTCCCTCTGGTGCCTACACCACCAGGGACCTGGGCTTCAAGCACAAAACTGGGAGGCCATTTGGGCAGACACCAAGCTAGATGCAGGAGTTTTGTTTTGTTTTGTTTTTTTTCATACCCCAGGGGTGCCTGGAATTCCAGCAAGACAGAACTGTTCACTCTCCTAGAAAGGGGACTGAAGCCAGGGAGTCAAGTGATCTGGGTTCACAGGTCCCTCAGGTCACTTGGGACCCCCATTAAGCCCAGCAAACTAAGATTCACTGGTTTGAAGTTCTCACTGCCAGCAAAATAGTCTGAGATCCACCTAGAACACTCGAGATTGGTTGGGGAAGGGGTATCTGCCATTGCTGAGGCTTGAGTAGGCAGTTTTACCCTTACAGTGTAAACAAAGGCGCCAGGAAGTTTGAACTGGGAGGAGCCCACTGCATCTTAGCAAGGCTACTGTGGCCAGAATACATCACCCCTCTGGGCATAGCACATCTCTGAAAAAAAGGCAGCAGCCCCAGTCAGGGACTTATAGCTAAAACCTCCATCTCCCTGGGAGAGAGCACCTGGGGGAAGGGATGGTTGTGAGTGCAGCTTCAGCAGACTTAAATGTCCCTGCCTGACAGCTCTGAAGAGAGCAACAGATCTCCCAGCACAGCATTCAAGCTCTGATAAGGGACAGACTACCTCCTCAAGTGGGCCCCTGATCCCTGTTTATCCTGACTAGAAGACACCTCCCAGTAGAGGCCAAAAGATACCTCATACAAGACAGCTCTGGCTGGCATCTGGTGGGTGCACCCCTAGGACAAAGCTTCCAGAGGAAGGAACATGCAGCAGTCTTTGCTGTTCTGCAGCCTCCACTGGTGATACCCAGGCAAACAGGGTCTGGAGTGGACTTCCAGCAAACTCCAGAAGACCCAAAGCAGAAGAGCCTGACTGTTAGAAGGAAAACTGACAAACAGAAAGGAATACTATCAACATCAACAAACAGAACGTCCACTCAGAGAACCCATCCGAAGGTCACTGACTTCAAAGATGAAAGGTAGATAAATCCACGAAGATGGAAAGAAACCAGTGCAAAAAGACTGAAAACTCCAAAAACCAGAACACCTCTTCTCCTCCAAAGGATTACAACTCCTTGACAGCAAGGGAGCAAAACCAGATGGAGAATGAGTTTGATGAATTGACAAAAGTAGGCTTCAGAATGAGGGTAATAACAAACTCCTCTGAGCTAAAGGAGCATGTTGTAACTCATTTTAAGGAAGCTAAGAACCTTGAAAAAAGGTTAGATGAATTGCTAACTAGAATAACCAGCTTAGAGAAGAATATAAATGACCTGATGGAGCTGAAAAACACAGCACAAGAACTTCATGAAGCATACACAAGTATCAATAGCCAAATGAATCAAGCAAAAGAAAGGATATCAGAGATTGAAGATCAACTCAATGAAATAAAGTGAGAGGACAAGATTAGATTAAAAAAAAAAAAAAAAGAGTGAAAATAAACGAACAAAGCCTCCAAGAAATACAGGACTATGTGAAAAGACCAAATCTACATTTGTTTGATGTCCCTGAAAATGACAGGGAAACTGGAACCAAGTTGATAAACACTCTTCAGGATATTATCCAGGAGAACTTCCCCAACCTAGTAAGGCAGGCCAACATTCAAATACAGGAAATACAGAGAACACCACAAAGATACTCCTTGAGAAGAGCAACCCCAAGACACATAATTGTCAGATTCAACAAGGTTGAAATGAAGGCAAAAATGTTAAGGGCAGCCAGAGAAAAAGGTCCAGTTATCCACAAAGGGAAGCCCATCAGAGTAACAGCAGATCTCTCAGCAGAAACCTTACAAGCCAGAAGAGAGTGGGGGCCAATATTCAACATCGTTAATGAAAAGAATTTTCAACCCAGAATTTCATGTCCAGCCAAACTAAGCTTCATAAGCAAAGGAGAAATAAAATCCTTTACAGACAAGCAAATGCTGAGAGATTTTGTCACCACCAGGCCTGCCTTACAAGAGCTCCTGAAGGAAGCACTAAACATGGAAAGGAACAACCAGTACCAGCCACTGCAAAAACATACCAAATTGTAAAGTTCATCAACACTATGAAGAAACTGCATCAACTAACAGGCAAAATAACCAACTAGCATCATAATGACAGGATCAAATTCACACATAACAATATTATCCTTGAATGTAAATGGGCTAAATGCCCCAATTTTAAGTTACAGACTGGCAAATTGGATAAAGAGTCAAGACCCAATGGTGTGCTGTATTCAGGAAACTCATTTTACATGCAAAGACACACAGTCTCAAAATAAAGGGATGGAGTAATATTTACCAAGCAAATGGAAAGAAAAAAAAACAGGGGTTGCAATCCTAGTCTCTGATAAAACAGGCTTTAAACCAACAAAGATAAAAAAAGACAAAGAAGGTCATTACATAATGGTAAAGGGATCAATGCAACAAGAAGAGATAACTATCCTAAATATATATGCACCCAGTACAGGAGCACCCAGATTCATAAAGCAGGTTCTTAGAGACCTCCAAAGAGACTTAAACTTCCATACAATAATAGTGGGAGACTTTAACACCCCACTGTCAATATTAGACAGATCAAAGAGACAGAAAATTAAGAATATCCAGAACTTGAACTCAGATCTGGACCAAGCAGACCTAATAGACATCTACAGAACTCTCCATCCCAAATCAACAAAATATACATTCTTCTCAGCACCATATCACACTTATTCTAAAACTGACCACATAATTGGAAGTAAAACATTCCTCAGCAAATGCAAAAGAATGCAAATCATAACAAACAGTCTCTCAGACCACAGTGCAATCAAATTAGAACTCAGGATTAAGAAACTCACTCAAAAACCACACAACTGCATGGAAACTGAACAACCTGCTCCTGAATGACTACTGGGTAAATAAGGAAATTAAGGCAGAAATTAAGATGTTCTTTCAAACCAATGAGAACGAAGACACAACATACAGGAATCTCTGGGACACATTTAAAGCAGTGTATAGCACTAAATGCCCACAAGAGAAAGCAAGAAAGATCTAAAATCGACATTCTAACATCATAATTAAAAGAACTAGAGAAGCAAGAGCAAACAAATTCAAAAGCTAGCAGAAGACAAAAAATAACTAAGATCAGAGCAGAACTGAAGGAGATAGAGAGACAAAAGACTCTTCAAACAAATCAATGAATCTAGGATCTGGTCTTTTTAAAATGATCAACAAAACAGATAGACCACTAGCCAGACTAATAAAGAAGAAAAGAGTGAAGAATCAAATAGACACAATAAAAAATGGTATATATTTACCATGGAATACTACTTAGTCATTCTTAGCAAACTAACACAAGAACAGAAAACCAAACAGTGCATATTCTTGCTCAGAAGAGGGAGTTGAACAGTGAGAACACATGGCCACAGGGAGAGGCCTGTTAGGGGGTGGGAGGTTCTAAAATTTATATGAAATCAAAAGAGAACTGCATAGCTAAAGCAAGACTAAACAAAAAATAAAATAAAATAAATCTGGAGGCTCACATTACCTGACTTCAAACTATACTACAAGGCTATAGTTACTAAAACAGCATGGTACTGGTATAAAATAGGCATGTAGACCAGTGGCAAAGAACAGATAATCCAGATAATCTCCAGCAAAGCAAACAAAAATATAAAGTGGGGAAACGACACCCTATTCAAAAAATGATGCTGAAATAACTGGCAAGCCATATGTAGAAGAATGATGCTGGATCCTGATCTCTCGCCTTACACAAAAATCAACTCAACATAGATCAAAGACTTAAATCTAAGACCTAAAAATAAGAATAAAAGTTCTAGAAGATAACATCAGAAAAACTCTCCTAGGTATTGGCTTAGGCAAAAGTTTATGACCAAGAGCCCTAAAGCAAATGCAACAAAAACAAAACTAAGAAGCTTCTGTACAGCAAAATAATCAGCAGAGTAAACAAACAATCCACAGACTGGGAGAAAATATTCGCAGACTATGCATCTGACAAAGGACTAATATCCAGAATCTACCAGGAACTCAAACAAATCATCAAGAAAAAAAAAATCTCATCAAGAAGTGGGCAAAGGACATGAATAGACAGTCTGCAAAAGAAGATATACAAATAGCCAACAAACATATGAAAAAATGTTAAGCATCACTAACTGTCAGGGAAATGCAAATCAAAACCACAATGAGATACCACCTTACTCTTGCAAGTGTGGGTCATAATTTAAAAATCAAAAAATAGCAGTATATATGTTGATGGGGATGTGGTGAAAAGGGAACACTTTTACTCCTGGTGGGAATGTAAACTAGTACAACCACTGTAGAAAACAGTATGGAGATTCCCTAAAGAACTAAAAGTAGAACTATTCTTTGATCCAGCAATCTCACTACTGGGTATCTGCCCAGAGGAAAAGAAGTTATTACATGAAAAAGACACTTGCACACTCATGTTTATAGCAGCACAATTCACAATTGCAGAAATATACACCAGTCTAAATGCCCATCAACCACAAGTGGATAAAGAAAATGTGGCATATATTTACCATGGAATACTACTTAGCCATAAAAAGGAACAAAATAATGGCATTTTCAGTAACCTGGATGGAGTTGGAGACCATTATTCTAAGTGAACTAACTCGGGAATGGGAAACTGAATATCACATATTCTCACTTATAAGCAAAAACTAAGCTATAAGGATGCAAAGACATAAAATAATATAAGGGACTTTGGGGACTTGGGGGGAAGGGTAGGAGAGGGTGAAGGATAACAGAATACACACTGGGTACAGTGTACACTGCTTCGATGGTGGGTGCACCATAATCTCAGAAATCACTACTAAGAACTTTTCCATGCAACCAAATACCACCTGTTTCCCCCAAAACTATTAAACTTTAAAAACTTAAAAATATTATCTTATGATAATATTAATAAAATATTTATTTTGTTATTTTCTAATTTAAAATTATGTGGTCAGAAACATACTCCATATTGTTCAGTTCTTTTAAATTTGTTGAGTGTCTTTTAATAACATAAGGTGTGCTCTGTGTATGTGACTATTCCATGTGTACTTGAAAAGCACGTTTATTCTGCTATTGTTGGGTGGAGTGGTCAACAATTGTCAACTAGGTCCAGCTGAATGGTGAAGCTGTTTGCCTCTTCTTTATCCTTGCTGATTATCTGCTTATGGTTCTATCAATTACTAAGTCAGGCAGGTTGAAATTCTCAACTATTGGGCGGGGTGTGGTGGCGCATGCCTGTAATCCCAGCACTTTGGGATGCCAAGGCGGGTTGATCATCTGAGGTCAGGAGTTCGAGATCACCTTGACCAACATGGTGAAACCCTGTCTCTACTAAAAAATACAAAACCAGGCTTGGCACAGTGGCTCACATGTGTAATCTCAGCACTTTGAGAGGCTAGATGGGCAGATCACGAGGTCAGGAGTTCAAGACCAGCCTGACCAACATGGTGAAACCCCATCTCTACTAAAAATTCAAAAATTAGCCGGGTGTGGTAGCATGTACCTGTAATCCCAGCTACTCAGGAGGCTGAGGCAGAAGAATCACTTTAACTCGGGAGGCGGAAGTTGCAGTGAGCTGAGATGGCACCACTACACTCCATCCTGGGCAACAGAGTGAGACTCCGTTTCAAATATATATATATATATATATATATATATATATATATATATATATATATATATGAAACAGCTGGGCATGATGGCGGGCCCCTGTAATCCCAACTACTCAGGAGGCTGAGGCAGGAGAATTGCTTGAACCCAGGAAACAATCAATTCTGCAGTGGACAGCAGCTTGGTGTCCTCCAATGCAATTCTGACTCTACCTGGACATAGTGTCAGATCCCACAGTTTGAGGGTTCAGTCCCAGAAAACTGTCACCATCTTCAGGCACCAGTTGCAGGTCTGGGCCTCTGGAACTTCTGACCAACCAGTTTTAAGTTAGGTTCCCATGACCCTCTCTTTAAATTAGATAAATTGGCTAGAGCAGCTGACAGAAGTCAGGGAGACACTTGCATTTACCAGTTTATTATAAAGGATATTACAAATGACACAGATAAAGAGATGCACAGGGTGAGGTATAAGGAAAGGGCTCAGTTTCCATGCCCTTCTCAGGTTCTCCACTCTTCAGGAACCTCCGCATGTTAAGTGATTTGGAAGCTCTCCAAATCCTGTCCTCTTTTGTTTTTATGGAGGCTTCATTATGTAGACACAATTTATTAAACCGTTGGCCATCGGTGATCAACTTAACTTTCAGCCCCTCTCCCCTCCCTGGAGCTAGAAGTGAGTTGAAAATTTTGACCTCCTAATTTTGCCTTGGTCTTTGTGTTAACCAGTCTCCACTCTGAAGCTACATAGGAGAAGCCAACCATCAGTCAATTGTTAGCATACAAAAAGACATCACTTTGGGGATAGTAGGATTTCAGAAGTTTTGTGCTGGGAAATTGGATCAAATACCAAATATATATTTCATGATATCACAATTTGCCTTCACAAGTTGTCCTGGATATATAGCTATGAATGGAATTACTTGGTCCTATGATAACTCTATGTTTAATCATTTGAGGAACTGCTAAACTGTTTTTCAAAGCAGCTACAATATTTTTCATTCCCAGCAGCAGTGTAGGGGGTTCTGATTTCTCCATATTCTTACCAGCATTTGTGATTATCTGACCTTTTCATTTTAGCCATCCTAGTGGATAGGAAGTTGTACTTCATTTTGGTTGATTTGCATTTCCCTAACGTTCAAGCACCTTTTCAAGTGCTTATGATCCATTTGTTCATCTTCCTTACAGAAATCTATTCAGATCTTTGTCCATTTCTCAATTGGATTATTTGGGGTTTGTTGAGTTATTTATATATTCTAGATGCAGGTACCTTATTGATTTGTAAATATTATCTCCCATCCTTTGAGTTTTCTTTCATTCTTCTTGATGCCCTTTGGGTCAAAGGTTTTAGTTTTGATGAAGTCAAATTTATTTTTCTTTTGTTCCTCATGCTTTTGGAATCATATCTAAAAATCCTTTGCCAAATCCGAAGTCATAAAGATTTCTCCATATGGTTTGTGACGGTTAATATTGTCAACTTGATTGGATTGAAGGATGCAAAGTATTGTTTTTGGGTGTGTCTCTGAGGGTGTTGCCAATAGAGATTAACATTTGAGTGAGTGGACTGGGAAAGGCAGACCCACCCTCAGTCTGAATGGGCACAATCAAATCTAGACACAGTCCTCAATATGGCACCATTCCTCAGGATGATCATCCAGCTAGCTGGTGGCAGGTTGATTATACTGGACTTCTTCCATCATGGAAAGGGCAGCGGTTTGTCCTCACCAGATTAGACACTTACTCTGGATATGGGTTTGCCTATCCTGTACACAGTGCCTCTGCTAAGACTACCATCTGTGGACTCACAGGATGCCTTATTCACCATCATGGTATTCCACACAGCACTGCACTCACTTTATGGCTAAAGAAGTGCGGCAGTGGGCTCATGCTCCTGGTGGCAGAGACACAACAACGATTCCATTAAACTGGAAGTTAAGATTGTCGCCTGGACACTTTGGGCTCCTCCTACTTTTAAGTCAACAGGCTAAGAGAAGGTTACAGTGTTGGCTGGGGTGATTAACTTGCACTATCAAGATGAAATTAGTCTACTGCTCCACCATGGAGGTAAGGAAGAGTATGCATGGAATACAGGAGATCCATTAGGGCATCTCTTAATATCACTGTGCTCTATGATTAAGGTCAATGGCAAACTGCAATAGGCCAATCCAGGCAGGACTACAAATGGCTCAGACTCTTCAGGAATGAAGGTTTGGATCACTCCACCAGGAAAACAAACAAACAAACTGCTGAGGTGCTTGCTGAAAGCAAAGGGAATACAGAATGGGTAGTAGAAGGTAGTCATCAATACCAGCTATGACCATGTGACCAGCTGCAGAAACAAGGACTGTAATTGTCATGAGTATTTCCTCCTTCTTTTGTTAAAAAGTGTTTGTGCATATATACAGTTGTACTAAGAAAATATCTTCATTTTATTTCCTTTTTTATCAAGTGATATAAGATTTATTGACTCCATATCAGCATTTAAGTGTTAACTTTATGTGACAGCATTTGGGTTGGGGATTGGTGTGTTTCCAGTTGTATGAACGATAGTTGTATTATGTTAGGCATAATTATTATTACCTTATTATTAATGTCTTTATTTGAAGATTATGTATGATTTCAGGAGATGTGTCTGAGTTCAAGCTGATAAGGGGTGGACTTGTGATGGTTAATACTGAGTGTCAACTTGACTGGATGGAAGGATACAAAGTATTGTTCCTGGGTGTGTCTGTGAGGGTGTTGCCAAAGGAGATGAACATTTGAGTCAGCGAACTGGGGAATGTAATGTAATCAGCTGCCAGCTTGGCCAGAATAAAAGCAGACAGAAGAAGGTGACAAAACTAGACTGGCTTAGCCTCCAAGCCTCTTTCTTTCTCCCATGCTGGATGCTTCCTGCTCTCAAACACCAGACTCCATGTTCTTCAGCTTTGGGACTGGGGATGGGACTGGCTTCCTTGCTCCTCAGCTTGCAGATGGCCTATTGTGGGACCTCACCTTGTGATCATGTGAGTTAATACTCCTTAATAAACTCCCCTTTATATATACATCTATACTATTAACTCTGTTCCTTTAGAGAACCCTAATACAGATTTCTTCTAAGAGTTTTAGTTTTTTTACATTTAAATCTTTGATCAATTTTGAGTTAACTTTTTATACAGTGTGAGGATCAAACTTTATTCTTTTAGATGTGACTATCATTTCTACTTAGTATAATTTGTTGAAAAGACTATTCTTTCCCCACTGAATGGTCTTACAGCCCTTGTCAAAATTCAGTTGACCATAGATGCATGGATTTACTTCCAGATTCTCAATTCTATTCCATCAATCTGCATTTCTCTCTTTACGCCAGTACCACACTGTCTTGATTGCCACTGCATTGTAGTAAATGTTAAATCAGGAAGGATGAGTCCTACTTTATTCTTTGCTTTTAAGATTGTTTTGGCTATTCTGGATTCCCTGCAATTCTATATAAATTTCAGAATCACTTTGTCAATGTCTGCAAAAAATCAGCTGTGATTCTGATAGGGATTGCTTTTAATCTGTATAACAATTTTGGGGAGTATTATCATTTTAACCATGTCATGTATTCTAATCCATGAATATGAAATGTATTTCCTTTTGTTTAGATCTTCTTTAATTTTTCATTATGTTTTATAGTTTGAGTATAGTAAGTTTTGCAATTTTGATGTTAAATTTATTCTTAAGTATTCTTTTTGATGCTACTGTAAATAAATTTTTTAAATTTCATTTTCAGATTGTTCATTGCACACGTGTAAAAATACACAAAAATGATTTCTGTATATTAATCTTGTATCCTGCACTCTTGCTGAGTTTGTTAGCTCCAAAAGTTTTTTTTTTCAAGTGAATTCCTTAGACTATTGTATACCCAAGATCATAACATCTACAATTTTCTTTCTTTCCAAACTGATGGCTTTTATTTTTATTTTTTTATTTTTGCCTAATTGCCCTGGCTAGAACTTCCAGAACAATGTTGTATATAAGTGAGGAGAGTGGTCATCCTTGTCTTCTTTCTCATCTTGGGGGAAATCCTCCACGCTTTCACAATTAAGGATAATAGTAGCAATGGGATTTTTATAGTTACCTTTTATCAGGTTGAGGACATTTTCTTCTATTCCTAGTTTCTTATTTATATTATGACAGAGCGTTGGATTCTTTCAGATGTATTGTCTGCATCTTTTGAGATGGTAATGTAATTTTTGTATTTATTCTATTGTTAACATGTATTACATTAATTGATTTTTCAAATGTTGAATCAACTGTGCATTCCTGGGATACAAATTCCACTTGGTCATGGTGGATATTTCCCTTTACAAGTTGTTGGATTTGGTTTGCTAGTATTTTGTTGGTGATGTCTGCATCGATTCATAGGAGGTATTCATCTTTAGTTTTTATTTCTTATGAGGTTTTTGTCTGGTTTCAGTATCCGGGCAACTAGCCTCATAAAATGAATTGGAAAGTATTCCCTCCTCTTTTTTGGGAGAGTTTGTAAAGAATTGGTGTTAGTTAAAAAAAAAATTCAGTGTTAAAACCATGTGATACAGGGCTTTACTTTGTGGGTAGATTTTTGCTTATCTATTCAATCTCCTTGATTATTATAGTTCTTTTTAGATTTGTGATATTTTCTTAAATCAGTTTTGGTAGTTTATATCTTTCCAGAAATCTTCCCATTTTATCTAAGTCATTTAGTTTGTTGATGTACAATTGCTGTCACAGTACTCCTTCTGTGAAGGTCAGAGGAACATCTTCTCTTGTTTCTGACGCTAGCCATGTGAGTTCTCTTCCGTGGCCAGTCTCGCTATTGGATTGTCAGTCTTGCTGGATTTTCTTCAAATAACCAGTTTTTTATTTTATTGATTTCCTCTGTCTTTCTATTCTCTATTTCATTAATTTTCATTTTAATATTTTATTTTCTTCATTTTCCTTGCTTTAGATTTAGTTTGCTCTTCTTTCTCGAGTGTCTTTAAGTGGAAGGTTAGCTATTTATTTATTATATTTAGTAGAGACGGGTTGCACCATGTTGACCAGGCTGGTCTTAAACTCCTGACCTCAGGTGATCCGCCCACCTCAGCCTCCCAAAGTGCTGGGATTACAGGCATGAGCCACCATGCCCAGCCAAAATAGAGATCTTCAGAATAACAAAATAGGCTATTTGTAGCAATAAGATACCAAATTCCACATCACATGACATAGCAGGCTATGAAAGAAATCAAAATATTTTACTCCCAATATATTTCTTCAGCATATTTTGAAGTGGCCCTGTAAAGCTGTCTCTTGTAAAGAAGACAAGAAACAGCCTTACGAGGCCATTTCATCCCTTTACTTTCTGTAGCAAGTCCCCTTCCCTTTCTAGTCTTTTTTTGATCTGGAGAGATTTAACTAACAGCCTGCCTGGCAACTTTTAAAGTCTGGGACCAGGCGTGGTGGCTCACGCCTACAATCCCAGCACTTTGGGAGGCCAAGGCAGGCGGATCACAAGGTCAAGAGGTTGAGACCATCCCGGCCAACATGGTGAAACCCCATCTCTACTAAAAATCCAAAAAAAAAAAAAAAATAGGTGGGCGTGGTGGCATGAGCCTACAATCCTAGCTACTAGGCAGGCTGAGGCAGGAGAATTGCTTCAACCCGGGAAGCGGGAAGCAGAGGTTGCAGTGAGCTGAGACGGCGCCACTGCACTACAGCCTGGTGACAGAGCAAGACTCTATCTCAAAAAATAAAGTCTGATGAGAGATATTTACCATCTATTCTCTCTGAAGCCTGCTATCTGGAGGCTTCT
Source organism: Lagothrix lagotricha (assembly GCA_963574225.1). NCBI lineage: Eukaryota > Metazoa > Chordata > Mammalia > Primates > Atelidae > Lagothrix > Lagothrix lagotricha. The sequence continues at coordinate 50,844 of CAUYNB010013342.1, forward strand.
TCTACATAGCAGGAAACTTGGCTTCCACAACCCACCTTAACCCCAAACATTTATTTCTGCTGACTTCAACTATTTAGGCAAAACTTAAACTCTTTCAACCAATTGCCAATCGGGAAATCTTTGAATCTACCTATGACCTGGAGGCCTCCCACTGCATTTTGAGATGTCCTGCCTTTCTGGGCTGAACCAATATAAGCCTTGTATGTATAGATTTATGTCTTTGCCTGTAATTTCTGTCTCCCTAAAATGTACCAAATCAAGCTGTAACCCAACCACCCTGGGCACATGGTCTCGGGATCTCCTGAGGCTGTGTCATGGGTCATGGTCCCTCACATTTGGTTCAGAACAAACCTCTTCAAATATTTTACAGAGTTTGGCTTTTTATCAAAAAACCCCTCCAGTGAGAATCTAGTCCATTTATTAAAGTTTTAGTTCTGATTTCCACTTAGTTTTCTTGATGTCTTCTCTCTTTGCTGAGAATGTCCTGGCACACATTCAGCATGACAGTTTATGTTTCTTAGAAAATGGAAATTGTATGTTAATTGAGGTGTAAGTTAAAATCTCAGAGATGAAGCACACTAGAACTTTCTCAACACATAAAAACCCGGTCATCTAACCAGCTTTTCTGAGGAGGAGAATCTGTTCCACACAGTAATTCAGCACCCAGGCTCTCCCTCTCCTGGTTCCTCACTTCTCCATGGACTAAAGGTAAACCAAAGGTCGCAAACAAGGTAACAGCTGGGAAACAATAGCCTTTGGAGGCTTCATGCAGGGCTCTCTCTTCTTTCTTATGGCAACAACTGAGGCATTAAACAGTAACTGATATTTAGGATGATCATCTTGAATTAATAAAAGGTCTTAAGTCATTAAAAAGTTAAATAATGAAAGAAAAATTATGAAGTGTACTAATGAATTTACTTGCATTTTAAATATGTATTTAATATTAAAGTTTCTAAATATTTCATTTGGAAACTTTAATATTAATTGAAGAAAATTCAGTTAATGAGAGTACCCATCTCTGAGTCATCTCATTAACCAGGGTTTTACTTTATCCAGTATGAGTGAGCACTGGCAGACGAGGACAGCAGTATGGTTGTTGTTACATAATAGTACACACTCTCCGAGCACACACGAGTTCTGAAACCACAGAAGTCAAACCACAGTGGAAAATTCAGCTACCCTGGAGAGAAATGGCAAGATAACCTTCTGCAAGGCTTCCTATTCTGGTGTGCACTCTTATAGTGGCCTATATTTCTACTACTTCTTCAAGCCCACACAATTAAGGAAAAGTTATTATTTTTGCAAATATATATGTAAACATCATGAGAACCTATATATATTAAATAGTGTCTGCAATACTATGCTTTGTAGAAAACAGTTAGGAATACTGGCAGTTAGAGCTTGAGAATACAGAGCTTGGCTCTATATTCCATCTCATAGGAAGGCTTTAAGTATTATTGAGATGATTTAAACCTTTCATATAACTTCAGATTTTGTGGCCAGGTACAGTGGCTCATCCCTGTAATCCCAGAAGTTTGGGAGGCTGACTCAGGCAGATCACTTGAGGTCAGGAGTTCGAGACTAGCCTGGCCAACATAGTGAAACCCCATCTCTACTAAAAATACAAAATTAGCTAGGCATGGCGGCACATGCCTGTGGTCCCAGCTACTCAGGAGGTTGAGGCAGGAGAATTGCTTGAACCCAGGAGGCAGAGGTTGCAGTGAGCTGAGATCACATTACTGCACTCCAGCCTAGGTGACAGAGTGAGACTGTCTCAGAAAAAAAAAAAAAGATTTTGCTCCTTTTTCAATACACAAATCTCTGAGAATTCTGAAAATCTTCAACTCATTTTTAGAAAATTACTTAGGTTGTGGCCGGGTGCGGTGGCTCACGCCTGTAATCCAAGCATTTTAGAGGCCAAGGTGGGTGGATCACCTGATCGGGAATTCAAGACCAGCCTGACCAACATGGTGAAACCCAGTCTTTATTTAAAAAAAAGAAAGAAAGAAAGAAAACTACTTAGGTTGGGAAGTAAACATTACCTATAAAAAATAATCTGTTAAACATTCATTTCTGTATATATTATGCGTATACAGTCAGTCTTTGTACCCATGGGTTCTGTATCTGTGGATTCAACCAATTGTAGACCAAGATATTTTAAAAGAATAAAAGATGACGCAACAATAAAAAAAAAAGTTAAAAAATAATAACTACTTACATAGCATTTATGTTGTATTAGATATCATAATAGAGATTTAAAGTACACAGGAGGATTTGCATAGGTTATATGGAAATACGATGCCATTTCATATGAGAGACTTGGTATCCTCAGGGGTCCTGGTACCAAGCCCCATGGGTGCTGAGGAACAATTGTATTCCATATGTATTCCAGTATTCTCAGAACTAGGCTGGTGAAGGTCTGCTGGATTTTATTCAGTCCTGAAGCAAGCACCTTACAAGAAGAGATTATTTTTTCCACACCACTGCAGTTGAGAACATTTCCTCCCGGGAGGCTTCTGTAACTAATAAATACAGTAAAGTCAATCACTGATAGAAGTGATAAGGTATTGTGTGTGGTGGTGACACATGAATGTCATGGCAGCAATATTGGTTGATAGCCTCTTCTGATAAGAGCAGCCAAGAAAACCCAGTTACTGCAGTGAGCGCAGAAACCCGCTACTGTTCACTTTCTTCCCCCCGGGAACACTGACGTCAGTAGGCTCACCACACCATGTCCAGCATGTCCTCTCCTGCCCCTCCTCCCCTGTCCCCAGCTCCGCCGTCTCCTCACTGAACTTTCTCCTCCTGGCCCTGGATTCCGTCTCTCACATTCTGTTGGTCTCTGCCACTCTCCCTCTCCATCCTTTCTTCACCACAATGAATCAACCAAATAGTTGTTCTTGTAAAGTTGCTCATTTGAACGCTATTTTTCCTCTAAAAACCTATATTTTTTCCCCAAGTCTTCTGAGCCCTCGATTTATTTCCTCAGTAGAAAAATAAATGTAGGCCGGGAGCAGTGGCTCACGCCTATCATCCCAGCACTTTTAGGAGGCCAACAGGTGGACCACCTGAGGTCAGGTGTTCAAGACCAGCCTTGCCAACACGGTGAAACCCTGTCTCTACTAAAAATACAAAAATTAGCGAGGCATGGTAGCTTGAGCCTGTAGTCCCAGCTACTCAGGAGGCTGAGGTAGGAGAATCACTTGAACCCGGGAAGTGGAGATTGCAGTGAGCTGAGATCACGCCAGTGCACTCCAGCCTGGGTGAAAAAGTGAGATTCCATTTCAAAAAAAAAGAGAGAGAGAGAAATAAAAATTAATAAAAGGCTTTCCACTGTTTCTTAGGAGATGCATTGTCAAATATTTTTCTAAGCCCATGGCAATGTTTTTTGTTTCTCTTTTTTGAAGAGGTGGAAATAGCTGCAGATAAACCACCCCCACAACTCAAGTGGTTTGATTTGAAAATGTGAGCTAGATAAATGACCTATTTTTTCTTGTTGCTACTAGTAGTTATTTTATGTAGAGGATATTATTTAAATACCTACGTACAAGTAGAAAAACATGAAGTAGTTTTAGCATTTTGGGAGAGGAGGTGCTTTTAAAATATTAAATAATTTGGCCAGGCGCAGTGGCTCACTCCTGTAATCCCAGCACTTTGGGAGGCCATAGCAGGCAGATCACGAGGTCAGGAGATTGACACCATCCTGGCCAACATGGTGAAACCCTGTCTCTACTAAAAATACAAAAAAATTAGCTGGGTGTGGTGGCGAGCACCTATAATCCCAGCTACTTGGGAGGCTGAGGCACGAGAATCGCTTGAATCCAGGAGGTGAAGGTTACAGTGAGCCAAGATCACGCCACTGCACTCCAGCCTGGCGACAGAGCGAGACTGTAAATAAATAAATAAATAATTGCAGTCATTACCTTCACTGACTTTGAACACAGCTTCCCCAGACGACAGTAGGCATGCTTATCTTCTAACGGAGGCCCGAACCATCTGCCTTGAGCATCAGGACTTGATGTTGTCTCAGAACACGTTCAGCTGGTAACGCAGAGGTCCCACTGGACTTCTCTAGAAAGCTTTGCTTTCCTTCCCAGGTGATCACACCATCCAGGCAGCTTGCTCACTGCAACCCTAAGTGAGGCCAGCCACTCAGTGGAAATGGACAGTTCCTAAAGTGCTAGAAAGTTGGGGCTGGGAGAACTTAGTCCAGTAGCTTTCCCTAAACCAGCTGTTTAATGAGAATTGCTCTTTGTAAATCTTAGGAAAAAAGTGTTGTTCCCTCCCTGTCAACAGCCCCCTCACGCACCACGAGCCCTAGGGCTCCAACAGCCCAGAGTGGAGACACTGAGAAAGAGTTCTGATCCCACTGCTGAAAGGTGGAGCCCAAGAAGCCAGCCAGACTGCCAGGGAGGGGCATGGTAGGATCAGGAACCCTACGATTCCGACAGTACTTCCCTTTAAACAGGACCACTTCTAATTTCCCATGAGCATTCATTCATTCATTTATTGTGTTTATTTGCTATTGCACCTAAAGCATATATGTGTGCAAATTGACAAATTATTTTTCCAGAGGCTCATTTTAACATCTATTTTGACTTAACACTTAAAAGTCAGGATTTTCTCATTTCTAGGGAATGTCTAGATTTTAAGAAATCATCCTTTGATTTTAAGGTAATGTATGGGTCAGTGAAGCTCAGCAGACATTCACTTATTACTATCTACTATATAGCATATGCCTCCTCCATCGATACAGAGTACAACAAAACAAAGAAAATTACTCAAGCTTCAATTTTTGAAAGGTTACATTTCAAAAGTTCCCTAGGTTGTCAGTGGCTTATGTACATCTCTCTATAGGAATATGTGTACTAAAAGGTAGAAAAACACCAACCTGGCAAAACATGGCAAAACTCTGTCTCTACTAAAAATACAAAAATTAGCCAGGTGTGGTGGCATGCACCTGTAATCCCAGCTACTCGGGAAGCTGAGGCATGAGAATTGCTTGAAACTTGAGGCAGGGATTGGAGTGAGCAGAGATCACGCCACAGCACTCCAGCCTGGGAGACAGGGCAAGACTCTCGAGAAAAAAAAAAAAAAAGAAAGAAAAGAAAACAGGGTCCGAACTCCAAAAGCATATTTATCTTGTAACATACAAATGTACTTCTACTTCCTGCTCTGAGGCTCGCAGAACATACATCCTCAGAACTCATCATCCTGTACGTGCTCACAATTTTTAAAAAGATCACAGAGAGACATGAAACGTTCGTGCATAAAATTTATTTAATTTCAACTGAACAAAACCCAGATTATGAGAAACTGCAGTAAGTGGAACAGTATTTGACTATCACAGTAAAGTCTGTGATGAGAACTAGGAGTACTTGGAGCCATTTTGAAATCCTCACAATTGAGAAGTCCTGCCTCTGATATAGGGTCACCTGGTGAAAGGCAAGGGAAGGCCTCCCGGATACACTGTTCTAATACGATGCAGGAAAGGGGGATTTCACCTTCCAAAGAGTTGTCAGTGGGAGTTCACAAAGGTCCTCTGGGCATCCACTAAAGGAGGCGCAGCCTTACTTTCATACGCTTTTCCTTCCTCTGCCTTCCTTCCTGCATGCCCTACTGCCCTCACTTCCAGTCTCAAGTTCTTTAAAAAACGTAAAATTACATAAATAAGTATAATAGTATTCTTGGGCTTGTAACATACACAGAGGTAATAAGTATCACAATAATAGCACAAAAACAAGTGAAGAGGGCCTAGAGCTGTAAGGAAGAAATGTGTTTATATCTTACTGGACATAAGTTAGTATAAACCTAAGTAGATTCTGATAAACTGAGGAGATTGTGAGCCCTCAAGCATTCACTAAGGAAATAAGTAAAAACATAGTTAAAAATAATTTAAGAAATTAAGTTAACCAGAAAATAGTTAATGCAAAAGAAAGCAATAAAGAAGGAACAAAGCCACAAAAAGACATGAGACACACAGAAAACAGAAATTAAAATTGCAGATACAAATCCAGCCATATCAACAGTAACATGAAAAATGAATGAACAATCAAAAGAACTAAAAATTATCCAACCTTATACTATCTTCAAGAGACAAATTTTAGATTGAAAGACATAAACAGGGTAAAAGAAAAAGGTTATCACACAAATTGCCGCAATAGAATAGCTATGCTAATATCAAACAAAATAAACTTTAAGTCAGACAAAAAATAGTAGAGATAAAAAGGAATATTTCACAATGATAACAGTGTATTTTACAGTGATTACAATACCAAGCCATCAGGAACACACAGCAATCACAAATATGCATGCGCTTAACAACAGAGTTCCAAAACACAAGATGCAAAAAATGACAGAACTAACGGAGCAAATGAGTAATTTTATAATAGTTTCAGATTTGGAAACTGCCTTTGTAAAAATATTAACAGTGAGAAAATTGTAACAGTGGAAGAGATCTGATCTAACCAACTCCATCTTGCCTTTAATCTCCAAACCCTCCTTGGTCATTCCTAGGCATGGGCCAAGCCAACTTTGGGAGAAATGATAATAGTTTATAGTTTAAATGATAATAACGCCACGATCCAATCACCTCTACCTGGCCCCACGCTTGACACATGGGGATTATGGGGATTACAATTAAAGATGAGATTTTGGGTGGGACACAGCCAAACCATATCAACATCTATAGAACAGTTTACCCAACAACAACAGAATATATATTAATATTTTTTAAGTGCACATAAGACATGCTCCAAATGCAAATCTCAACCACAAGGAGATACACGGTCACACCTGCCAGAATGTCTACATTTAAAAAGAGAGATGATAAGGAGTACTGGTGAAGATGTGGCGAAACTGGAAGCTTCACACACCGCTGGCAGGGATATAAAATGGTGCGGCTTCTTTGGAAAACAATTTAGCAGTTCTTCAAAATACTAAACATAAGAGTTATTATATTACCCAGAAGCTCCACTTTCGTGTACTCAAGAGAAAATAAAACATATTCTATATCTACACAAAATATTGCATATGAATGTGCTTAGCGTTATTCACAACAGCAAAAAAAAAGTGGAAACAATCCAAATGTCCATCAACTAATGAATGGATACAGTGTGGTCAATGCCTACAATAGATTACTGTGAGGAAACCAAAATAAATTAAGTATTGATAAACGCTACAACACAGATGAATCTTGAAAACATGAGGCTAAGTGAAAGAAGCCAGTCATAAAAGGCCACACAGTGTATAATTCCATTTACATGAAATGTCCAGAAGAGTCAACTCCATAAAGACAGGAAGTGGTTGCCAGACAGGGAGCTGAGAGGGATGGCGGAACACTGGGCGTTACTGCCAATGGGTACAAGGTTTCTTCTTGGGGTGAATTTTTCAAAATTTACTGTGGTAATTGTTTTATAGCACTTGAAGTTCATAAAATTTAGAGATGCCTTCTTTTAGAAAGGCATGGTTGCCCGCCTACAATTCATTTTAATGTCCAGATGATATCTGATGTTGGATCACTCACCTTCATGCAGATATCTAAAAACAGAGCTAAATAAGGATGCTCATCATGTGAGTTAAAGCTTGTGCGTTATTCCTGGGCAGCACAGTCTGTGTTGTACTAAGAATTGTTTTTCTAATCCCATAATCCTCTTGGGAATGAAATTACAATGCAGATTTTCGTGACAATCCTTTGCAATGTAAACTGGCACAGCAACCACTGTGAGGCTCCTCTGAGTGGTAGTGGAGTCAAGACCAGAAATCCATGATTTCTGATTCTGTGTCCATGTTCATACCACAATACCACTAATAGGGATATGAGAAAAAAGCTACCAGGTCATAAAAATACATCATGCTCACAGTATCTTGGAGGGTGAAGTCTTTGAGGAGGAAGTAACTTCTGAATTAGGTCTTGAAAGGGGAACAGATATTCATCAGAAACTAAGCAATCATCCAAGAAGTATTCTCTCTTCTCACCCTCAGCATCTAGTTAAGACACTAAATCCTGTGAATAAAAATAATAAAAATAAAAATAGTATTTACTGAGTACTGGTGATTTGCTAAGAACAATGCTAAACTCTCTGCAGGCATTATTTAATACCAGGGCAGCCCTGTGAGGGAAGGAAACATTTAATCCCCTTTACAGATGAGGAACCTGAGAATATTGATATTAAAAACTTGCCCAGCATCACTCAGCCAAGTTGCCCATCCAGGCTTCTAACCTCTGTAGTGGAGTTTCATGATTTATACTCGAGTCCTCTGCTTTTCTGCTCCCTGCATGTACCTGCTGCCCCCACAGCACCTCCCTGCCAATAGGGAGCCCCTCCCCTGTCTAGGGTAGCCTGTGCTCATCCCGTGATTCTGGGAGGGCTGCCAGTCACGGGCAGACCCCATCAACCCATCAGTTTTCTAGGTTTTCTAGGTCCCAATGTTCAAATGTGGCATTGAACATCCCCTCCCTGAAGGAGGTTTGCTCACACCTTTGCATCCCCACACGGACCCTGCAGGCATTCTCCCAGCCAGGTTTCCCCATGGACACCGCAGGCAACACCCCCTATTCAGCACATGCAGGACAGCCAAGTGCTTCTGTGGTCTCCACTCTGAGAGGTCACAGATTGGACTCCCCAGGAAGTGGACTCTGACCCTCAGAGACTGAGTTTCCTGCCAGGAGTTTATCAAAAGGGCCCCAGAAATCAGCGCCTGCCAGAAGCTAGAACCGCAGGAGGAACTTGCTAGGCAAGCTCCCAGGGAGCTCTGGAGTCAGAGTGGCTCCAGGCTGAGAGGGCCACAGGCCTCACACCCTGACACAGAACGGTGGCTGGACGGAGCCCCCCGGGAAGGCCTAGCCTTGGGGACATGGGTCTCTACAGCAGAGGTGCAGTGGATAGAAGGAATCAGCAAATGCTTATAGAAATGTATGGAGTCTTAATTTGTATAAGCACTTCTAATTTAGAAATTAGGCTAAGAAATTCCATTTCCAGGCCTGCAGTTTAACTCCAGGAATACACTTTCTGCCAGAACTTACTACAAAGAGGTTTAGGTTTGCAGGAATAAATGTCTTTCTTCTTCCTTTCCCTTCCTTCCTCCCTCCTTCCCTTCCTCCATTTCTTTTTCCTTCTCTTTCTTCCCTTCTCCCTCCCTCCCTCCCTCCCTTCCTTCTTTCTTTTTGGTGTGATGGATATTTTCTTGGAAATGTGTGTTAAATAAGTTGGGGTAGGTCAAGTAAATGAGCCCTGCAATAAATTATGATAAATAAAAACACTGGAGAATGTCATTCACACTCAGATACGATCTTCCATATATACCTAACTTCTACAAGTATAATTAACACGCAATTAATATATTTACACGTAATAGTGTATGTTAAAATGTAAAGAGAAAACTAGAGGGAAACGTGGAGTTCCACTTACCTGCATGGGGAGCACCGCCCCTTGGGTGAGCAATGCCTGCAGCAGAGATGAACCCATGGGAGCTGCTAGAAAAGGCGTGGTGCTGGGGCAGGAGTAAGAGCAAGGGAAAGACCACAAAGGCGAATGCAAAGTCAAGGAAGCAGGTGGCAGGGGGAGGTCAAGGCCTCTGAGACCAATGCCCAGCGAGTCAGAAATGTGGAGACTTCCCAGCACAACCGGAAGACAGTGTTAAATGTTCAGGACAGCTGCTTCCTCTTCTATCAGGAGAGCAAATCCAGAGGGAAGCTCTCTACCATTCGGCCATATTTCAAATCCATAACTGCCTGCAACAATGGCCAGACATGATGCGAAAAGCTAACCATTTCTGCAAACCTCGAGTTCTTGGAACTTTCGGGGACAGCTCCTTCACCTCTGACCCTGTTCCACTCTGGCCACTTCCCACTAAAGGACAACGGAGAGGATGATGCACCGTTTGCTTGTCCTTTTATCTAGGGAAGAATAAATGAACTCTATTACATGCCTGAAAAAAATCTTTTCCCAAATCAGGTGCTAAGAAACCTGTTGTGAACAGTGCTGACGGTAAGCAGAGGTCAGCACGCCTCGTCCTGCACATCCGCACCTGGACTAGCTCCTTGCGTATGATACCTGAACACCATGACGGGACCAGCACGCCTCGTCCTGCACATCCGCACCTGATGTGGCACCTTCTATGCATCACCCTGGACATTTTTTTAAATACTGGGAACATTTCTCCCATGACAGGAATGTGCAGGGAGCAAATGAAACAGATAGTGATGACCTGGCATACCCTGGGAACAAAGACAAGTGGCTTTCTCTAACCTGGGCCTTGAGATGGAGGGAAAAGGATGAGGAGTTTCCCAGGTTGGGTTAGATGGGGACGATGCATGGCAGTGTAAAGAGGATAGAGGAAAGTGGGGTGTCCCAGGCCCCAGTAACATGTGCAAGGACCTGTCGCAGCACATGGCATCTTCAGGACCCCAAGGTGCAATTCGGTGTGGCTGGAGAATATTGCTCTATCAAAATTCAAAACTGAAGTCAGATAAAAGGATCAAAAGACACACACCAGGTGGATTGAGAAGGAGGGGGGAACAATGCGAAAGGCATTAAGTGAAAAGAGAACTTATTCATTAAAAATCTTCCCTTCAGAAAGCTTCTAGTGCTTTAGAAACCACAAAGGATTTGAAACAAAGTAAGTATGATTAAGATCTATATCCAATAGCCTGGCAACGTATAAAACATGCCAATATTAGTTTTTAAGAAAACGCAGGGCCGGATGTGGTGGCTCACACCTGTAATCCCAGCACTTTGGGAGGCTGAGGTGGGCAGATCACTTGAGATCAGGAGTTCAAGACCACCCTGGACAACATGGTGAAACCCCCATGTCTACTAAAAATACAAAAAAATTAGCCAGGTGTGGTGAAGCATGACTGTAATCCCAGCTACTCAGGAGGCTGAGGCAGAATAGCTTGAACCCAGGAGGCAGAGGTTGCAGTGAGCAACCATTGTACTCCAGCCTAGGCGACAGAGTAATTCAGTCTCAAAAAAAAAAAAAAAAAAACAAAAACAAAAGAATACAAGTGTCTGAAAATTAAACACTTATGGAAAAAACAATTTCATCATCAAATCCGATGATTCTATAAATTACCAAAAACAAACCTCCAGCTAACACCGCAGAATAGGCCTCCTGCATGCCACCATCCAGGCTCCTCCATGGCAGTACCTCCTGCCTCCACCCGGCCCACTGAGCTCAGACCCTGGCCATGCTCTCTCCTCTTTCCTGGTTCTTGGGAAGCAGGTCTGGTGTGCAGAAGGCAAACCTCGCCCAATGCAGCTGTTACACCAGCAGGCAGAGATGCGGCCAAGCACAGTGTGTGCTAGAAGTGGGCGGGAAGGAGTCAGGAGTTCGCCCCCTCCTCGCAGAGCCATAGCAGAGCACACAGGGCCACAGGCAGGGCCACAACGCAAAGTTTGATGACACATGAGGGACCAGTTAGACCTTACCTTGTTCATTTTTAAGGGCAGCAAGATTCCTTTTTAAAAAAAATATGGCATAAATTTCACATTCAAAAATACTGCCCCTCCTACCTCGGAGGCCTTGCTGTTTGCTTCTGTCTGCCATTCTCATTCACCCAGCACACACCCAGGTTTCCTTGAACGTGAGGACACTTTTCCAATCTGACTTCCTTGGGGAAACTTTGTCAGTCTAGAGATCCTCTGGCCAAGTCTCTCGGCTGATCTTGTCATCTTGGTCTTCTTGCTAAACAGAGTTCTTTGAAATTACCTTTGAAGTTACTGATTTTGAGTCATCCCATTATTCAGCCCTGCTATTGAATTATCTTAGGCCAACAATGATTTTAATTAAAGACAGTTTTGATCATAATCTCTTTCATGCAGCCTCTTTTAGGTACAAGTGTTACCTCAAATCTCTTGAGTGGGATAATCAGGTTTGTCTTAATCCATTCAAGTTCCTAAAGTACCCTAGACTGGATCCTTTATAAAGGATGGAAGTGTGGTGCTCACAGCTCAGATGGCTGAAGTCCAAGGTCAAGGCACCAGCAGGTTCAGCATCTAGAAGGGCCTGCTTCCTCACAGGCAGCACCTCCTCACTGTGTCTTCACACACGGAAAGGGGCAAAGCAGCTCTCTAGGGCCTCCTATAAGGGCACTAGTGACCTCGTTAACTTCCAGAGGCCCCATCTAATTCCACCCTATGTGGGATTAGGTTTCAACGCATAGGCGGATACATTCAGTCCTTCGCAGGTTTTTGTTCTTGAATTATCTTCTCTGATTACATTTTCTCCAAGATCAGTTCTCTTTCATGACATGCTATTCACTTTCCTTAAATGTCAGATATCCTTGTTGACCGTGTAGAACTCTGAATGCAGCATTAGGACAACTCACAAAGGTAGCTGCCCTGATTTCCTCCCGACATGTCCCTTCCTAGAGCAGGGATACTAGGCTGGGTGCGGTGGCTCACGCCTGTAATCCAAGCACTTTGGGAGGCCAAGGCAGGAGGATCACCTGAGGTCAGGAGTTCAAGACCAGCCTGGCCAACATGGCGAAACCCCATCTCCACTAAAAATACAAAAATTAGCTGGGTATGGTGGCAGGCACTTGTAATCCCAGCAACTTGGGAGGCTGTGGCAGGACAATCACTTGAACCCAGAAGGCGGAGGTTGAAGCGAGCTGAGATTGTGCCATTGCACTCCACCCTGGGCAACAAGAGCAAAACTTCACCAAAAAAAAAAGGGAGACTAGGAGCATTGACTGCTGAGGGTAGGGGTAAGATTAGTGTACATGGACAGAGAACTGATGGGGAATCCCTCCCCACTCTATGCCAAACAGGAGGGCTCCAACTTGGGCTGGGTGCATTTTTCTCCAGGAAGAGCTGCCTCTCCTGTCCTGCCCTCTGCCTGTGTCCTTCGTGAACCAACACCACAGCAGAGCTGCACAGAGGGCACCACCTTCAGAAGCCCTGCTCCAGCTGAGCCTGGTAGGTGGGTCAAATTCACAGGACGGCCTTCTCTTGAACCAGATACCCCTCCTGCAGACTTTAATCTAGGGGCCTATCCAGGTTTAGGGTAAGGACAGCTGTCCCCCCAAAATTTTGTAGATTGTCCCAGCTGCCTAGCCAGAAACCACATTCTCCAGGCCCTATGCCAGTGCTCAAGCCTGTTTATAGCCCCACAGATACTGAGCACATACTAGGGGACAAAAGCAGTGCCAGGTGTACAGTGGTTTAAAAGAACATCCCTGTTCTCACAGAGCTCATAGTTAACAATAATAATAAAAAAAAAGCAAGTCCATTTCAGAGTATGCTGAGATTAATAAAATAAAATGGGTAAATGCAAGTGGTAGGGCAGGGACAGGGAGGAGAATGGACATCTCCTTTAGGTCTGGAAGCTTCTTTGAACATGAGACCAAAACAAACCAGCTTCCTGCAGTTCTAGGGGAAGGACATTCAGATAAGGAGGGGCAAATATGACATCTTGAGACAGGAAGGGCTTTGGCGGGCTTAGGTGCAGAGGCTGTGTGGCAATGGGCTCCCCAGCTCTGGCGCATGGGCAGGAGAGGGGAGCGAGAAGGGAGGGAGAGCTGGAGGCACGTGTGGGGCAGGGACTAATGACAGCATCGATACAACTGCCCACTGGTTGTTATCCATGATGAAGTATGAAAGCACAACCGAGTATCAACAGAGAAAAAAATGATTTTTATTCATTTGTAGTTATCAATAAAAGACCAAAAAAAGAAAAAAAAAGGACCTAGGTTTTCAAAACTCCACTGTAAAACACAGGTTACCATAAAAATGTACTTCATGGGTTAATATTTCAATATGTATCTAACAAAAAACATGCATCACATGCAAAACCTGTCACTTCACATCTTCAATTTTAATAAGTTGATAATACCTAATCAAAAAGTACATGTGAAAACAAAGCTTTTTCACAGTTGAACTTTAAGTCATTAAAAATTATTCAATAAGATGTATGTAGTGCTGGCCGGGTGCGGTGGCTCACACCTGTAATCCCAGCACTTTGAGAGGTTGAGGCAAGTGGATCACGAGATCAGGACTTCAAGACCAGCCTGACCAACATGGTGAAACCCCATCTCTACTAAAAATACAAAAGTTAGGTGGGTGTGGTGGCATGTGCCTGTAATCCCAGCTACTTGGGAGGTTTAGGCAGGACAATCACTTGAACCTGGGAGGCGGAGGCTGCAGTGAGCAGAGATCACACCACTGCACTCCAGCCTGGGCGAGAGAGTGAGACTGTCTCAAAAAAAAAAAAAGAAAAAGAAAAAAAGATGTATGTAGTGCTAACAAAAAAGTTTCATATTTGGCATTTTTCTCTTACCCTCCCAAATATTATCGAAAGGTCTGACTCTCTGGGTAACAAAAGTGACATATTTCAGTTGCTACTGTTCAACAGTTTCATAAATTTAAAAAGCCACATCCTGTTATGCTTTCAAATCATTTCACTGAAACCTAGCTCCTATCAAATAATATTAAAAATAAATCACACGTGTGATCCAGATTCCAGAGGCCAGAACAGAACTACAGTGCTTTTAGAAAGTGACTGTTTTCAGAGATGACTTACAAAGAAATGCATTTTGTAACAGGCACACTGGGGTACTGCAACAAGATTACATCTGCACATGGTGCTGTTTACTCACTAAGACATGAAGAACCTGAAGGCGACTGAGACGGCAGCTCACAGGCGGAGGACTGAAATGCACAGGCTTCCAGGCTGCCCGGCCCTTTATGTCCTACTTCCTCTTGATGTTTACAGCTCAGTTTCACTTAAATTTTAAAAAGCCAGATTCTGTAACACAGCCTTAATCCTTACATCTTCATTTCCTCTACATTTAAGAGCCCAAGAAGTATTTCTGCAATATTTAGGCTAATATGAAATGAGAAACTGGCATTACACAGGTCATGCAGTCTGCTCACTTACCGAGATCAACGAATTATGTCTAATTTGCTCCTTTTTCTAATAAAGGTAACTTTTAGTATAAAGCCATAATTTAACTGAAATTACAAAATACAAAACAGTGCAATCCTAGCTTTACTTATATATAAACATGCATGCATCACTTTTTCTATTGTTTTTTTCTACTTGCACATCTTAAAATACTTTCATATTATAAACGTCTGTGACCTACATCATAGCAGTAATGCTTTAACCGTATAAATGAGACTGCGGAAATTCTATTATTGGCTCTATTTTTAAGGGCTACAATGAAATTATGTACAGTATATAAAGCTTGTCAAACTGAACATGGTCTTAGGCCATTACTACTATTTCATTCCAATTTGGATTTTAATACAATTAACTTACAGATCTGAAATAAAAGCACTGCTTAATGGTTTCAGATGCATTTTGGTATTGAATATGTTTCAAGGAATCTTTACAAATAATAAATTATAATGAAGAGAACTTGCAACTAAAGCTGCTTACATGGACAACAGGAGGAATGGCGATTGCAAATGTTATCTGTTATTGACAATTCTATGAATTAAAACTCATAACCACTTCTAGATTTTTTAAAACAAGCAAAACTAAACAGCACACACAAGAGTACTTTAATATAACCTTAATGGTCTAACAAACCTTCCAAATGGAAGGAAATACAAAATAAAGTTGACACATCAAATTTAACTTATACTAATATACTTCAGTATTATAACTTTACCAAGTCATTTTGCCAACTATGTGTAGAACCACCTAATATTAAAATATACTATGGTGGGTAAGCTCTGATTCCAGAGGCAAAAGCCAAGGTTTTCAAAGATCACAGGTACCAGCAGCCACACACACAAAGGGTGGTGTGATCCTACGGCTTCACTGACACCTTTCATCAGGCTCTTAACACTGGTGTTTTCATGGGATCCCCCCCAAAATGAAACTGAGTGTAGATAATAAATTTCCATAAAGAAATATACAGTTAAATTAAGAATATTAAATCTTCCACACATGGGCTCAAATAGGAAGTATTTTGTTTAGTAAAATGAAAAGTTACTTTTAAAAAATATCTGCAGTCTTTTTGAAACGCAAGGCACCAACAGAGAGCAGACATTCCAGCAGAGTGATTGTCTGGAGAAAAAAAATGGAACTGATCAGTCCTTTGTCCTCTGTTAATTAGAATACTTCCTTCTTCATGTCTATGCAACATCTTCCAGATAATCTGCAACATCACTGAGCTGGGATACAGTCAGGTCTTGTGTGAGGTCATCAATCTTTGTTGTTCAAAACAAAGAAAAGAATTAGTGTCAGAACGTGAGTAGAGTCTTAAGTTATTTTAAAAATCAAAACCACAATGAGATACCACCTTACTCCTGCAAGAATGGCCATTATCAAAACACAGAAAAATAACATAAATGTTGGTGAGAATATGGTGAAAAGGGAACATTTTTACTCTTGGTGGGAATGTAAACTAGTACAACCACTATGAAAAACAGTGCGGAGATTCCTTAAAGAATTAAAAGTAGACCTACTGTATGATCCAGCAATCCCACTACTGCGTACCTACCCAGAGGAAAATAAGTCATTATATGAAAAAGATACTTGCACATGCATGTTTACAGCAGCACAATTCACAATTGCAAAAATATGAAACCAGCCCAAATGCCCATCAATCAACAAGTGGATAAAAAAATTGTGGTATATACATACCATCAAATACTACTCAACCATAAAAAGGAACAAAATAAGCCAGACACAGTGGCTCATACCTGCAATCCCAGCACTTTGGGAAGCTGAGGCAGGCAGACCTCCTGAGGTCAGGAGTTCAAGACCAGCCTAGCCTGGCCATCATGGTGAAACGCTGTCTCTACAAAAATACAAAAATTAGCCGGGCATGATGGCGGGTGCCTGTAATCCCAGCTACTCGGGAGGCTGAGAAGGGAGAATCACTTGAACGTGGCAGAACCACTTGAACCCGGGAGACAAAGGTTGCAGTCAGCCTAAATTGCGCCACTGCACTCCGGCCTGGGCGACAGAGCGAGACTTTGTCTCAAAAGAAAAAAAAAAAGGAACAAAATAATGGTATTTGCAGTAACCTGGATGAAACTAACTGGAGGTCATTATTCTAAGTGAAGTAACTCAGGAATGGAAAGCTGAACGTATTTCCTCATTTGTAAGCAGAAGCTAAGTTATGAGGATGCAATGGCATAAGAATGATACAATGGACTTTGGGGACTCTGGGGAAAGAGTGGGAGGAGGGTGAGGGATAAAAGGCTACAAATTGGACTCAGTGTATACTGACCAAGTGATGGGTGCATCAAAATCTCACTAATTACCACTAAAGAACTTATTCACCAACCAAACACCACCTGTTACCCCAAAACCTACGGAAATAAGAATTAAAAATTTAAAAAACTGTTGCTGTAATTAAAATATTACTTTATACTTCATAAACCACCTCATATTTAAACCTGTATTGAGAAGTGATTTGCCTAAAATCACGCCTAGTAAGTTAGTAAAATCTTTTGAGTTCAATGTTTTACAGTGATTACTCTGAAGTATTTCAAGTGAAAATTAAAAATAAAACACAACTTAGACATTATTCCAATTTAATCTCAGAAACTAATGAAAAATTGCATTAAACCTCTTTACTTAGGCATAGTCCCAATGTGTAATTCTGTTCACAGTATCACTCTATGAATTGCTAACTCTAAAATCATAATTTACCCATGTTAAATTCACTAAAATTCATTAAATATATAATATCCTCACTTGAAAACTATCCCTTCCTATGTTTTCATATGATGGCATAGAACATTAAGTTTATAACATCTAACTCAACATCGTGTGACACACTTTATTAACTTTATTAACACTGTGCCACCTGAAGCCAGATCACGAGTCCTTTTGGACGCTGAAGTGAAACAGAAGGGCAGACAGGACAGCTTATGGAGTCTCAGACTCCCAGCCCTGAGTTCACGAAGTGTTGTAAGAAATGACTGATTTTTATTTCTGTTTAAACTACTTATAAACTAGAAAGTTAACCTATTAGCCAAACTATACATGCTCATTTGTATAAACAACTTATGATGATGGAGAAAGGAAATATTAATAGATATTTAAACATAATGCAGGCTGATAAAACATTATGTAAGTAAGGAAAAAACCATGGGTGAAGATACAGGCTGCAGAATATAGAAAATACAGCTGGGCAAGTCCTACTGACAGCTGAGGAAGGACAGAACCCAACCTTCCCAGGGCCACCTAGACTCGTCGTTATGGCGACAGACCAGGGGACAGCCACAGCCACACTCTTAGGCATCATCTATGGCTGTCTTCTCCATACAATGGCAAAGTGGAGTAATGATGGCCTGCAAAGCCTAAAATACTGGCCTTTTAGAGAGCAAGTGTGCCCATACCTGGGCTAGATAATAACACACGAGTGGGAACATCTTGTAGAGATGCAACAGTTCCATCCTGACAGACTATGAGATGCTCTTATTTGTCTGTTCATCTGCCCCCCATATATCCTCCCATTTTGTTATTCTTTGGATACCCAGAAATTTAAGTTATAAGCAAAATCCTTTTCAACAAATAAGTCCTTGCCCTTCCTTTTGGTCCAGATATAGTCTTGCCGTAAAATGATCTCACAAAGAAAATTATTAGAAAATCTTAATTACATTTCTTATGCATTCAATTCAAACCCAGTTTACACAAAAACTGAAAAGTCAGAAAAGCTTGAAGACAGATTGTAAAACAGATTCTAATACCTTGGAACTGTATTTTCTCCTCCCATCATTAAAGAGTAAAATCAGTAAGGTATTCCATTTTGTTTACAAAGTAACTGAGTGCTGTATTACTATCAATGCTCAACTACAGACAACAGTAAACAGGAAAATCATGGATGGAAAAGAATCTTAATCTAGATAATTCAGTTACTGGAGTCATTAATTTAGTTTTGCTTTAAGGCAAAGAAAAAAAACACATAACAACCAGAAACTTCCAAGAAGAAGAGCTTCATTTAAAGTAGTTACCAAGAAAGAAAACTGAATGAACAAAAGCTAACTAGAAATAAATGGCTATTTAATAAAGGCTTTTGGCTGGACATGGTGACTCAAGCCTGTAATCTCAGCACTTTGAGAGGCCAAGGCAGGGGGATCACATGAGGCCAGGAGTTTGAGACCAGCCTGGCTAACGTGGTAAAATCCCATCTGTACTAAAAATACAAAAATTATCCAGGTGTGGTGGTATACATCTGTAGTCCTAGCTACTCAAAAGGCTAAGGTAGGAGAACTGCTTGAACTCAGGAGACAGAGGCTGCAGGGAGCCAAGATCCAGCCATCGCACTCCAGCCTGGGCAACAGAGCAAGACTCTGTCTAAAAAGGAAAAAAAAAAAAGAAAGAGAAAAAGAAAACAAATAAAGACTTTCATGCCTCATTAGTTTTAAAATTAGAATTCAAAGTGGCCATCTTAGTTCAAAACTATAAAAAGAGATTCTATGTCACAAAGTAAAAATATCTAAAAGGTACATTTTGAGCCTTGAAAAGGAAACCAAGGATCCCTGTGATAGCAAGCTTCATACAAATCAACATAAACTTTCTGTAAGATTCCGAAAAGCTTTATGAAGTGTAAATCTTCACATTTGCTGAATTAGATTGCTGTACATTAACAGAAACCTGGGATGCACACTGATGTTCTGTCCCTTAACACGTGGCCCTCTTCCTCCAACATCTACCTATGTCTTTGCTCATGCTGGCTCCTGTGTAGCCTGCCCTCCCCAGGGCCTCTGCCCGTGGTTCATCCTCCGTCATTTCTGGTTCAAAATCATCTTCTAACAACCGTGCTCCTCCCAACAGTCTGTCTTCACACAGCGCCCTCCAGTGGAGTCCCTGGAATTAAGGCTGCACTGACACGTCCCAGGATCACCCTTCTGTTCTCATGGCACTTACCATGCTCCTCCCTCAGCCCTTGCAGAACCAAGTCAGAGTTATCTTTCAAAATCCAGGTCAAGTATTAGTTCCTGCTTCTGAGTTTTCATAGACCGTGAATGACTGGCCTTTTATGGCACTTGTCACTTTCTATCTTGATTTTCATGTTTGTATACATGGCTTTTCTCTCCCTGATCCTGCATAAATTTGAGGGGCGCAGACTATATCTGTGCCTATGACAGAAATGTTTATTGTGACTACAATCAATAATAGCATTAGATACCGTTTATTGAATGCCTACTCTGCTAAGCACTGAGCTATATGCTTTACACACCTATCTCTAATATTTTCACAACCACCATCTCTCTTGTAAAATAGATGAGAGACCCAAGGCCCCAAAAGTTAAATAACTTGGCCAAATTTGTGAGTGGTATGTAGCAGCTCCAGGACTCAAATCCAGATGTGATGAACTTACAGAACCTGGCCGTTCCACTGAGCCAGCTCCTTTCTCATACCCTTATCCCCAGCCTTGTGCTTTATAAACAGCAGGTGCTTAATGGACACTGGTTTTGGTCACCTTAGCTAAAAGGTGACCAAATTCTCTGCTGTATTCTTACTGCAAAGAATACAAATGCTTTTGTGTTCCCCAGGTGCCCATTATCAATTCTCTGCACAGAAGCCATTAGAAAACGCTTGCTGATGAAGTACACTGACCACCAAAATCCATTCTATGTAAAAGGCTGCTAATAAATGGCACAATTACCTAAATTGAAGCTTTTAAGTGAAAATTCCTAGGAACATATGATGTCCCAAACCCAGTAAGTAGGACCCAGTGAGCCATCGAAGGCCCCCAATGACAGAGCGATGCCTACACCTCCCCTTCGACCCATGTCATTTCACAAATCCTAGCTTAACAGTCATCTATTCGAGTCCTCTACCTCACATTTAAAGAATCCTTCTATAGTTTCTTATGGTATAACTTTAAAGCAACATTTTTCAGGCCTCTTCAGGATGATGCAGGGTGAAAAGAAAAAGACAAATTTATAATTATAAAGTTATAATACATCAGGAATTGAAATGCTTTCCATATGATCATTTAACCTTCAAAATAGTCCTATTACATAGATACTAGTACTTCCATCTTATAAGTAAAGAAACTGAAGGTCAAAGGTTAAAGCTTAGCTAAGAAAATATATGAAAGAATAAGAACGCAAACATGGATGTGGCTGACTTAGACTGTGTGGTTGCACTGTAAACACTACCCCTCTCAAAGGCCTGCTCTCTGTGTGATGATCACAACACTTGGAGAATCCCACCTCGTTCTGGAAAGCAAGTCCCCTCCCAGCCATGGCAACCTCCAACCTGACTGATAAGACTCGTCTGAGCTGGGGACAGCTTGATGCGGGTGCTGACAGACAACCCCACAATACTACAGCTCACCATCTAAGGATCTTCTGTTCTCTGCCCACATAAAAAGGTCAAGTTTGGATGTCAAATATAGACTCAGACTTTATGGACTGCTGTCTTGTCTCCCGTGGTTTTCTAGCCCAGCCTGGCTTGCATGTTCAGATGTTACAACTGGCCAAGATGACCATACTCTCTGCACTCCAGGCTCTGCTTCATCCTGTGACCACAGTCCCCTATACTGACTTTTATCTATGATGCCAGGTGGTCAATTCTCACTAGGCTTGATCCACCATGACCCCTCTTAATCCACAGCAATCTCAGTGCCCCAGGAATAATCCTCAGGCATTTCAGCAGCAAGACTGAGGTACCAAATGAAGTGACAACCAAAACCAATCTTCCACATTCATCAAAGACATTCTTTATAAACTCAAGCCCGGTCTGTCATGACTTTTCACAATTTGCAACTGTTTTTCTACTAATTAGTATAAATTTTTGAAGCTTTACAGTAAATCAACAAATAGGTTTAAAAAAAAAAAAAAGGCACTGTATGGGAAATGCAGAATACTATACCTTTTCACTGGTATTGATGTCGTCTATTTCCACAGAAAGGTCTTCTTCAATCTCTTCACCAATACTTATCTCACTTTTCTCTGAGCGATGGCTGGTACTAATTTTAGGAGGGGGGAAAAAGTAAGAACTCTGAGAATAAACATTTCAAGAGATTAATTACCATTCTTTAAACATTCAGATATTTCTTTTAATCCTTTAAGTAAAATATAATATTGTAACTATAATTAATTTCATAAATATTGCCTCACTTGACCGTTAAAATAACACAGGAAGGGGCAGCAGCAGTCAAGTCAATGTAAAAGATGAGGAGATGAAGGTTCAAAGTGGTGACTTTAGTGACAAGAACAAGAAAGAAACAAACCCAGATTTTTACAATTTCATCTACTACATCATGCTCTCTCTCAAAAACTGTACATTACATTATAAAAAATAAATACAGGCTTCTAGTTGGAAAGATAACCTGTCAATTAAATAAAATTCTCAGGCATCTAATTTAAAATTTCCAATCACATCCACAACAAACATTACTTCTACATTACTAGCCAACATACATATACATATAATCTTTCTATATATAAGAAAGGAATCAACTGGGCACGGTGGCTCTCACCTGCAATCCCAGCACTTTGGGAGGCCCAGGTGGGTGGATCACTTGAGGTCAGGAGTTCAAGACCAGCCTGGCCAATATGGCGAAACCCTGTCTCTACTAAAAATACAAAAATTAGCCAAGTGTAGTGGCACGCACCTATAATCCCAGCTACATGGGAGTCTGAGGCAGAAGAATCACTTCAACCTGGGAGGAGGTTGCAGTAAGCCGAGAATGAGCCACTGCACTCCAGCCTGGGTGACAGAGTGAGACTCTCTCTCAAAGAAAAAAAAAAGAATGGGAATCTCACTAGGCCAGACCACGTATCAGGAAATGTAATCTGAATCCAAAAACTAATTTGAGAGCATAATTATTTTAAGTCAAATGGAGACAATTCCCACCACAAAAAGGTATGGAAGGAAGAGAAAATAAGCACTTATGACAACTGAACTGCTTCTAAATGACTTCTCAGTTAATTCTTCAATGTTTCTTTTCATCTTATTCTTACCAAGTTTCCTGAACATAATGTGACTGAGTATATTCTAATGTAAAATCAAAAACATGCTCCAAAGTCAAATATTTAATTTTGGATTAACTATCTTTTCTTCACCTTCAATCAGTATGAACAACAGAATCAAATACACCAAAAAAAGCACCAAATGTAATTTTATCTTGTCTATGTCCGGAAATTGTTTACAAATATGTATACATTTATATATTTGCCCAACAGTTTTCCTTACCTGTTAAAATCATCAACATAGTCATCGTCTTCTCCAGTCCCTGATAAGTTTAAGAAAACATATGTTATATCTAACACACGTCATGACTTATTTACAATTAAAAACACATTTCCTTAAAAAAAGTTAATTATATTGCATCATTAAAGAAGTTCCAAAGATCAGAAATAACATTTTTACCAGATATAATATGAAGTCAAATGATAAAATGAAATATCTAAGAAATAATAAACTGTTACAAGTGACTATAAAATGTGGGTAACACCTCACCTTTACTCCAGGTACTCTAAGGCGATTAATATGGGGCACACTCACCGTCAATAAGGTCCCTTGACTTAACAGCATATAGCAAGTCATCATCAACCCCCTCTAGGTACTAGAGGAACTACTGAGAGTTTCAACATGCGAATTGTTTTGTTATAAAAGTTAAATATGCTCACGAAGTGCTAAG
The DNA here is from genome assembly GCA_963574225.1 of Lagothrix lagotricha. Taxonomy (NCBI): domain Eukaryota; kingdom Metazoa; phylum Chordata; class Mammalia; order Primates; family Atelidae; genus Lagothrix; species Lagothrix lagotricha. The sequence continues at coordinate 74,416 of CAUYNB010013342.1, forward strand.
AGGCCATGGAGTACAGCAGGTAAAGGCACCTTCAGTTAGACAGAGCTGGGCTCAGGCCTCAGACCTGCCAGTCAACCTCTCTGCGACCTGGGAACATGAGGTGCCCTTTCTTGGACATGTCCTCTGCTCTGACAAAGGGTCAAACAGACACCAATCCGAGTTAACAAAAGGACTCAGGTACATGATGTGCCTAACAGAGACCTTGGTCCACAGTAAGAGCTTAATAAATGGCAACTGAATGAAGGAGGGATGGTGATTAGTGAGGCAGTGTTATCAGTTTCTCAAAGTGTACCACGAACCTCTGACAGAGTGGGCACCTTCAGATCAACTTAAGGCTATAAATGACAAATTTGCAAATCAGCAGCCCTTCCCTCCCAGGACTCCTGAGGGCTAGATAAGGAAAAAGGGCTGTCAGTCTCAAAACAGACTTGGAGGCACATGAGAGCCAACTTAACATGTGAATGGATGGCCTATGAAAGGCAAGGATTATGTACCACCACATGCAGAAGATGCAGATCATGAAGAGAAGACCTGGCATGGCAGACAGCTGTTCAAATGCTCTGAATTCTCCCTTAAATAAGGCTGGACTGTCCCTAAATCGGTCAGACTGCTGAGGGGATTCGAGTTCTGTCCAGACAATTAGACAAGGCAAATCCTGTGATTAATTTATCAGGCAGGTGAGTGATGACTAGGCCCCCTAGAGGTATAGCAATTACTAAGATGGTATCTCTGATCTCAAGGAGCAAATATTCTAGTGAAGAGAAAGAGTGGAACAAACTAAATACTGCTAGTGCAATTGGGAAGAACTCCAAGGTAGCAACTGAGAGGAAACCTAGGTTGCAGAGGTACAAATTATTGGGGACAGTGTGTTCCAAGAAGAGGAAATATGTGAAAAGCTCTGAGGTGGGGGAGGGTGTGGTGGTTTGAAAACCCACCAGTGAAGCCCAGAGCAGTGACGCACGTCTGTAATCCAGCTACTTGGGAGGCCAAGGCAGGAGGATCACTTGCACCCAAGAGTTCGAGACCAGCCTGGGCAACACTGTAAGACCCCCAAAATTAATTTTTTTATTTTTGTAATTTTTAATTTTTAAATTTTAAAAATACCATCTCAAAAAAATAAATAAATAAAACCACCAGCAAGGATGCCATACAACCATAAAACAATGAATTTGGGGGACCGAATGGGTGGAGGGAGAAAAAAGGAGTGGCCACCAGAGGAGCTGGCAGAAGCCAGATCATTAGGGCTTGGTTGGCGGCAATGAGGATCTTAGCCTGAATACAGCGGGAAGCTCGTCTGGATTGGGTTGGGGGAAGACAAGAGTGAAAAAGTCCAGGGAAGCACTATCTCACTTCTGTTTTCCCAGAGATAATCTCACCACCGCCAGAAATGTGTTTACAGGAGGCAAGAATGAAAGTAAGGAAAGCAGAAGGCTGTCAGAAAGTCCAGGCCAGACATAACAGGGGTAAGGGCTTGGGTCAAGGCAGGTGTCCTACAGATAAGACAGACAGGTGGATGATACCGGGTGGGGAGAATATCAGCAAATGAAGAAAACATGAATCCTTGTTACTGGTACACCCAAACCTTGCCCATAATGAATCGAAAATCCCTGACCATAAGCAATGAGGAGTCGTTCCCAGGTTCCTCTCCTCTTGAAAATAAAGAGCCCATCTCCACTGTAGCCTCACAGGTTAAAGGGCTGCACGTGCCTGACAGAAAGCAGGCACTGGCAGGGCCAAGAAGGAGAGGTGGAAATCCGATTAAACAAACCACCACGTAGGTGGCTGGTTTGCAAGTGCTACATAAAACCAGCAGTAGCAGCTACTAGAACGTCAGCCTCCAAGGACCCATCGTGGTGTTACTATGTGTGAACGCCAGTGAGGAGAGCAGAGATGGAAACTGAGCTAAGACAGTGAGGACAGCTATGGCTGCAATGTGGATTTAGAGGAAGCTAACTGTATTCCCCACCTTCCAGCATTTGTAGCCAATAAAAAACACAAGATATTTACGAATAATGTGCTATAACACATTAGATTCTGACTTCTTACGTACTGTATAGTATTACAATAGTTTAAGCCGGTGTCCAAACAATTAACAGAATATATATAGGTTGAGCATCCCAAATTCAAAAATTTGAAATCCAAACTTGAACGAAATCCAAAACTTTTTCGGTGCCAATATGATGCTAAAAGAAACTGTTCATTGGAGCCTTTTGGATTTTCAGATTTTTGGATTTGGGGTGCTCATCTGTTAACAATAATGCAAACATTTCAAAATCCAAAAAAATCCAGACTCTGAAACACTACTGGTCCCAGGCATTTGCGTCAAGGGATAGTCAATCTGTCGGACATTACTTTAAGGGTCAGCAAATTTTGGCCCTCAGGCCAACGATTCTTGTTTTCTTCATTTTTTGACAGTCTCTCCTCCCCAACCTATACCCTCTGCCTAGTCATCTTCGGCCCGGACTTCCCGACAGCCTTATGCTTTCCTTACTTTCATTCTTGCCTCTGGCTGATGACCTGCTTTTGTTCAGCCTGTGAACTAAGAATGGCTTCTACATTTTTAAAGATTGTTAAAAAAACAAAGACTATGTGAGAGACAGTACATGTCATCCGCAAAGCCCAAAACATAGACTATTTGGCCCTTTACAGAAAAGGCTTATCAATTCTTGCTTCAAATATGCAAAGTACCTATTTATTTTATTTTTGAGACGGAGTCTTGCTCTGTCGCTCAGGCTGGAGTGCAGTGGCGTGATCTTCCTGAGTTCAAGTGACTCTCCTACCTCAGCCCCTCGAGCGGCCAGGAGTACAGGTGTGTGCCACCACACCTGGCTAATTTTTTTGTATTTTTAGTAGAGACGGGTTTCACCGTGTTAGGCAGGATGGTCTAGATCTCCTGATCTCATGATCTGCCTGCCTTGGCCTCCCATAGTGCTAAGATTACAGGCATGAGCCACCGTGCCTGGCCGCAAAGTACCTATTTATAAACACTCCATTTGGGCACCTTTAATTAATATCTGTCTGCCAAACTAAAACAGACTGTGCTCTAAAGCTTTATTTGTAGATGATTTCTTTGGAACTCATAATGTATTTTCCCATTGAAATGATTATTTAAATCCTGTCTAATTAACATACAGACAGTAAAACACAGTGGTAAGGGCTCTGTGGTGATGCATGAGGACCCTAAAAGCAGCATGACCTTGGGCAAGTTATTTAACCTAGGTTCTTCATCTGTAGAAATGGAGATAATAATAAAACCTACCTCATAGGATATAAATTAAATAAAATAATTCCCTAGTACGGTGCCAGGCATTTATCACTAACATTATTATTATCCTAGGGTAGTCTACTAACATCTGTCTATATATTACTCAAAACACCTAGAGGACTGTATATATAAAATGTAAAAAACCCAACAGAAAACAACATTGTTGCAATACTAATTAAACACTCGACAAAACAAAATAAAACTTTTTTTCTACTGAATCCCAATGCCTAGCTAAATGACAAACATTCAGCTAGTAAACTGGTAGTTCTCACCTGCGTAACTAACCAAATTCCAACCCGAGGTATACCTCAGTCCCAAGAAAAAGTGAAGTGAAGGAGCGCACCACCATTCTGCCTGTACCCAGCAACTCTGCAGCGAGAGCGATCACCTTCCCTCCTAAGGATGAGAACTCTCAGCAGCTCCCCCTCAGAAGCTGGTGGGAAAACCCTCACTTTGCTAAGAGAATACAGCAGTCAGAGTGAAATGCTCAAAGGTTTGGCAACAAAGTAAACCACCACAAAAGTGAAAAAAACAGAACACAAAGGGGACAGTGCAGCCGTCACAGTGCAGAGGTTGGGAGTAAAGTCTCTGGTGGCAGTTACCCATTGAGGTCAAGTGGAAAAGAACACCTAATGGCAACCAGAACTCCCGCTGACAGGAAAAGCACAAGGGAAGGAGAGGGCGCAGGCCCACCTAGCTGGCCAGCCAGCAACCAGGACACACGAAGAGCACAGGGTGGCATAACTAGCAAGTCAGCTGTTACCAGGACTCCAGGGCACTGTGTGGAACAAGAATACAGGCAGCTCGGGGGACATTTATTCTTTTGCAAATGTGGGAACAAAGTAACATAAAAAGGAAACTAACATTTACTAGGCACCTACCAAGCCAGGCACTGTACTTTAATTTACATATGACAAGGTATTTAAATCCTATTTGCTCTTTAAAACCAGGCAGATGTTATTAGTTCCACTTAACAGATGAGGAAATAGCAGTTTAGTTTATCTCCCTACGCTACCCCATCAATCAGTGCCACATCTGAGATGTTACTTCTATCTAACTCCAAGCCCAAGTTCTCTGCACTATCCAGAATGTCTCTCCTGAAGAGGGAAGGGCATTCTCGGTGCTGCCCCTCAGACAGGCCTGGGTTCTAAAAGCACATGGGGACACAGCTTTCTTTTTTCCCCAACCTGCTTGGGTAGCTGTGTTCTAGTGCTTCCATGTCTAAGTGATTACAGACCAGGAAGCGATCCCACCACATCCACAGAGAGCATAGGAATTGGCCACTGAGAACAGAACATGGCTACACCATTTCCTTCAGGTCAGTACCTGAGTTTGCCAAAAGTATGCCTGTCACCCTGCTACAGTCTTGCAACAGAACAGAGCACTGCTTGAGAACTGTGCTCTCAACATATGGCCCAGGGCTTGGTAATGTTCACACTGACACTCTTACCTCGGTAAGAATGAATGTACTTACATGGCAGTCTCACCAACTTCTGCTCCATTGAACAGAACTGAACACATCTCACAATTTTTCTTTCAATAAGTCTGTTTCCTCATTACACTGAATTCTCTGAGGCCTGGACCATGTACTACTAGCATCTAGCAAATGGCTCTGCCTCTGCACAAGTTTTTCTCAGTCTGAAATTGAATAGAAATATCTTCCCTTCTCTCTTATACATCTACTTAACCATCAAGCCTATGTACAGACGTCACTTCCTCTAAGAGGTCTTCCCTGAATGCCAAAACTGGGCCAAGGTAACCTACTTGCCACTTCTATACCCGTATATACTCAAAATATCTGTAGATGGCTGTTCAATGTCCATATTCCCAACCAGAATTTAAACTCCATGAAGACAGAGGTTCACGAGGACATGATGGCTATTGTTGGGGTCATCTCTGGCACAGGGTGTAATCCTGAACATATGAAAGCCACCTAAACACCTGCTGAATGAACAGCAGCAGGAAGGTGCTCAGTGGAGGCAGACTGAGTCACCTTTTTTACAACCGTACCTTAAAAATAATCACTTTAAAACAATCAACACAAAAAAACTGGAAATCTAGTTACCTAATCCGAGGGATCCAATTTTATCACTGATCAATTTCAGATCTTTCAAAACTGTATTTCCCCTTTTACCTATGAACAGGAGAAAATATTATTAGAGTGACTTTTAGAATACAACAGTCTCTAAACCACATTAATTTTTGTTGTTGTTCAATATGGCACTTCTTTATGACAGGAGCATAATAACCTAAAACTAAGGAAAAAATGAACTATGATTAATGAATGCTTAAATTATGCATTACAACTCCTTTTTTTTTGAGACGGAATCTTGCTCTGTCACCCAGGCTGGAGTGCAATGGTGCGGTCTCAGCTCACTGCAACCTCCGCCTCCCGCGTTCAAGCAGTTCTCCCACCTCAGCCTCTGGAGTAGCTGGGACTACAGGCGTGTGTCACCACACCCAGCTAATTTTTGTATTTTTAGTAGAGACTATGTTGGCCAGGCTGGTCTCAAACTCCTGACCTCATGATCTGTCCGCCTCGGCCTCCCAAAGTGCTGGGATTACAAGCATGAGCCACCATGCCCTGCCACAACCCTTTTTAAACCATAAACAATACTACTTTATTGGAACACAACCAGCAAAAAAATGTTTTTGGCTAATTATAAGATATCACTTTCCATAAAAAGCCCCATTAGGTATGAATTCATAGACTACAGTTAATTATTTTCATCAATTTTATTTTCCCTTTGAACTTTTAAATTTTTCTTCAATTCAACTGCTATTTCATATACTAAAGTGACATCCTCACTGGTTAGTCCTTCATTCTCAAGGTCCTCTAAATCATCATTCTCTAATCAGTGTCAGAATGACATGTTCATGATGTCCTTCCTGTATTCCTTTCTTAAAGGTGACAAGAATCACGGGAAAGAAGCAAATGGGAAGGGATGCGGACTCTAAAATACAAGGCTGGTTTACCAGATGTTTAAGAGAATCAACAGGCCAGCTCTCTTATGTACCCCAGAAAGTCCCACAGTATATCAAGTACTACAAAAAGATTCGAAGTACTGGACAATTATGCAAAACTCATACTGCAAATTCTTAGTGACTCTACGTTAGGAAACTTTCTCAAAAGAGGTACACGAGCTCTGAAACACTATGCTAAATAAATCCAACATTTACTATCATGGTTTACAAGGGACCTCTGTCCATCCAACGTGTTCAGGGATATGCTTTTTAAATTCCTATCACTGTGTGTGAAGAGAGTAACTGGTACAGGAGCTAGACTATTCCATGTCTAACAAATGCTCTTTATCTCTGCTGCCTTTAAGCTGACATGTCAGATCATTCTGCTTGAAAATGATACGCAGAATAATTTTTCATTTAACATTTTATGATACTGTGGTATCACCGAACAAATTTTTGTTTAAATTAAAGTAAATCCAACTCAAGTCACTGTTAATGTCCAAAAAAGGAGAGACAATTTAAAAAATGTATTTCTATAGACACTAAAATCCAGCTACAAACTCAACTTCCCAAAAGTATTCCGATGGTACAGTGAAGGTATAGGAAGAAGCCGAATACAAAACAACATATAAAATATGACCACATTAAAAACAAAATATTAACAAGAAATATCTCTGAATGATAAAATTATAGGTTATTTTAGTGATTTTCCTGGAAAAAAAATCAACACTAATCATACAGTGCTTAGAGAAAAAATATCCTGAGTAATCACACCCACATCTTTGGGCACTTACTCTCAGAGTCTTTTAAGGAAGGGGCTCCCGCCAGGGAGCTGAGTCCACTTTTTAAGGGGGGTGCATCCGACAGCGAGGCCAGGCTTCCTGCTTGCTTCCTCGGTTCATTCCTCCTAGCAGGAAGCAAGTGACAGTTAAACAGTGCTCTGATGTTCTGCCACGAAACACTTGTATTCTGCCACTAAAATAAGCAACTTAAAAGATATTTTATATGCACAGTGGCTGGAAATCAAGAATACACACTTCACAGATTCAAAACCATAAAGTATACCAAGGATATACCAAGTATACCAAGCTTTATGGTTTACCAAAACTATGCCAAACTACAGATCAACCACAATCAACACAGCCAGTGTGTAAGAAATCAGCTCACCTCTCTTTAGAATCCTCTTCACTGTGATTTTTTTCAAAAGCCCTTTTCCATCACCCAGACATGCAGCCAAGGGACAATACAGGAGTTTACTAGCAAATAAGTGCCACCTCTCCGATTAAATATCCTTTACAGAAGCACAAACCGCCATGCTGACGAACTCCCCTTGAAGTCATGACTACTGACCTCAAGGGGACTTTAATTCTGCCCAATAATCCTGCAGGTTTCCACAGTCTCTTCTTGCCTTCCTCTCTTACAGAATGATCTCACACCTTCTCCACTCTCCTCCAATCTCTAATCTCCATCCTCCATCCTCACTCAACTATGAACTCAGATGAGAGCCTGCACAGGTGCTACCATCATATCCACCCCTGACTGCAACGGGACCTACACGCTCTACTTTTCTAGCAAACACAAGCCCCTCCATGAGTTCTTCTCTCACGCCCTTACATCATTAATTCTTCTACCTATAAAGCTGAACAGCTCTCGTCAGCATACATGCTGTTATTTCTCCCACTTAAACACGTTTTCAACCCTACATCCTGCTCCTCCAGCCACCACGCTGGTCCTCTGCACACTTTTACAACTCATCAGAAAACTATTTGCCATCTACAATCCTTTCCTCTCTGTCTTGAATGCACTCTAATTTTTTAACCTGCCTCGCACCTTCATTCCAACAAAACTAACTGTGTCAAGGTCACCACCGACCTCCAGATGGCTAAATCCAATGGCTTCACACAGCTACTCTTCCCTACTGCCTCCTCCAAAGACACCACTTTCCTGGTTCCGTGTCGTCTGGCCTCAAGGTGCACAGGACCTGCTTCCTTGGTGATCCTCTGTAGTCTCCCACACCCCACATGATCTACAAACTGATGACTCCTAATTTACATCTCCAGCCTACATCTCTCCATCAATCCCAATTCATATACTCAAGAGCCTTCTTCGGATTTCCACCAGCAATCTTCTCTAACTCAGCACAGCAACAGGCAGTGCCAGGGTGTCATGCCACCTGTCTGTGCATCTGCTCTTGCTCTTTCCACTCTTTATCTATAGTGTTTCCAACCTTCGAGTTACGCAGGCTAAAAACCGTGGTGTCACTCTGGCTATTACTTTTTTCTCTAGCACTTACTGGCAAATCCTTTCCCATCTAAACTCAAAATACTTCCAAAACCCACCTATTTCTCCCACCGCTTCTATCACTTCTCACCTGAATAATCACTAACAGTCTCCTACCTGGAAACCCGAAGTCCAACCTTGCCTAGCAACCTCAGGTTCTGTAATGTATGTTGGATCAAGATCCCCAGGGTTTCCAGTCTCAAAGGAAAACCGTCCAGCCCCTTATCTCTGAGTCCACCTCATCTGATCCCAGTCTCGCTCTCTCTGCTACACCCACACTCACCTCCCTGCTGTCTGCTGTTTCCTCTCCCCAGAGCTCTATCAACCTATGGCAACTCCCTTAACTCCTCCAGCCCTTTGCTCACAGGGCACCTCCAAGTGAGGCCCCCTCCAATTTGGACAGCTGACATGCACTTGCCCTGACCACACACTTGGGCTCCCATCACTGCTCTGCTCTCGTCACCCCACACACCGCAGCGTAACTCTCACTGCCTGTCTGACTCCGTCCAGAGCATGAGCTTCCTGAGGGCAGGCGTCTTCCCTCTTCCATCACTGCTACAACCCACCCTGGAACAGTCCCTGGCATGTGGCAGACACTCAATCTAACAGGTAAGAATAAATCGTCTAGGTTTTTATGAAACCTGGGATTGTTTTATAACATGAAAGGCATTAACAACACATAATCAGATTTATAGAGCCAATAATTATAAACCATACATAGTTCATTATTTTTTAACTGTAAAATGAAAGCATTTATCTTATTTTTAAACCCCTAGTCTCATAGTTCTAAAACCGTTTACTCACAAACCATAAGTTTTCTCTGGCTTAGGAATGGGATCATCAAAGAAAGAATCTCCTTCCATATCATCTTCATCTGGACAAAGGCCGGCTTTGTCTTTGCCGTCTAAAGTTTTGTTGCTTAGAAAAGATCCAATTTTTGTTTCATGGGACAGTAAGTGAAGGCTGCTTTTGCTCTTGGGTTCTGACAAGGAGACACTTGTATCACTCTGATTGGCCTCACTGATGGCCTTCTAGAAAGAGAGGGAAAGAGGAAAAGTCTCCTTGATATTTTAAATAATAAAAGAAGTCTCGTAAGCATAAGCAAACTTGTGTTTGTGGGGGGCGGGGGTAGGAAGGGTGAGGAGCAGCTCCCAGCAGGATAACTGTAGAGCAATGCCACTATTCATCACTCCAACCTCAGCATTCCCAACATGGCAAACTTGCAAAGGGGGAAAATTTTTTTTAAATATATTAATACCATTCCTTTCCTCTTTCCCTAAACGTAAATACCTTTAATATACCTCTCCCATGTATAAACACTTTCCCTTTTATAAACAATTTCCCATCTCCCCTTCCATATATCATTGCTTCATAAATTATCTTAATACATTTTCAACATGAAAACAACTATTCAAGAGAAAAGAAAGATTATTTCACATGAATGAACCAAGCATTAAAGTAGTCATCAGTAAAAATAGCAATTTTCCATCCCGTGCTAAACACAACAGACATCAAGGTGAAAGACGCTGCCTTCAACCACCTGTGTTTCTAACATAAACATTTGCTAATGAAAATAATTATCTGAATTCTGACTTCCAGGGTAACTTCCTAACCTATACCTCATTTTGATGTCCATGGACAGGGGGTGGGGTGTGTGTTTGTGTATGTGTAGTTCTCTATGTATTTTAACACCAATATTACAAAAAATTCTGAATCATCCTTCTCTACGTATGTTAACACCAATGTTGTAAAAAATTCTGAATCATCCTTATCCATGCCCTTGGATATAGAGTAATGTTAGTACAAGATATCACACTTTTATTTTCTTATAAAAAATTCTGAATCATCCTTCTCTATGTATTTTAACACCAATGTTGTAAAAAAACTCTCAATCATCCTTATCCAAGCCCTTGGATATAGAGTGATGTTAGCACAAAATATCACACTTTTATTTTCTTATTTTCAGTTAGTCCTAACCTTTGCAGCCTACTTTTACTCCATTCTTGGTCAGATTTCTTTCTGCCCTTAGGTATATTAATAATAATAATGAAAACAAAAAATGATGCTAGTAATAATAAAAGCAGCTAACATTTATTGAGAACATTCAAATGCTTCACCTTATCTCATTTAATCTTCAGAATGACCCTATGATCTGGAGGTAGCTTTACCTCTGTGGATATAAATAAGGAAACACAGAGACAGACATTTATGTCACTTGTCAAAGCCTCCAGGTAGTTAAGTGGTAAGGTCAATATCAAAGTCAAAGCCTGATTCCAGAGGTTAACTCAATATTTATGCTATTAAGCTAAATTATAATGAATTTGCAGGCTTTATGGGTTAAAAATGGCAATTTCCCAAAATTAAGCCTTCCGTACTAGAGAGCAATATTGTGTAAAATACCTGTGGTGTACCAGAAAAAGCACTCAACTCAAACAAGGAATCTGGAATATAGTTCAAAATTATTAATTGCACTTTTTTCTTTTTTTTTTTTTTTTTTTTTAAAGAAACAGGGTCTTAATATGTTACCCAGGCTGGTCTTAAAACTCCCCGGCTCAAGCAATCCTCCTGCTTCAGTCTCCTAAGTAGCTGGGATTACAGGCACAAACCAAACCCAGTTGTATGATTTTTTTTTTCAGATGGAGTCTCACTCTGTCGCCCAGGCTGGAGTACAGTGGTGCAATCTCGGCTCACGACAACCCCTGCCTCCTGGGTTCAAGTGACTCTCCTGCCTCAGCCTCCCAAGTAGCTGGGATTACACACACATGCCACCATGCCCAGCTAATTTTTGTATGTTTAGTAGAAATGGAGTTTCACCATGTTGGCCAGGCTGGTCTCGGAACTCCTGACCTCAAGCAATCCACTTGCCCTGGCCTCCCAAAGTGCTGGGATTACAGACATAAGCCACCATGCCCAGCCCGTATAATCTTAAATAAATTAATTTCCTAGGAATGAGTTTCCTCAAGAATTGAACTAGATTCATATTCTTCAGATCAAATTATATCTAGGAGTTAAGAAAGTAGGGATGGATGGCAAAGAATAGTAACTACGGAAGCATGGTGACCAAAGTCTGGGTTAGACATTACCGAACAAGATGCTCTTGAAGGATGGTTTCACTTTTAATATGTGTACAGGCCGGGCGAGGAGGCTTACGCCTGTAATCTCAGCACTTTGAGAGGCTGAGGCGGACAGATCACAAAATCAGGAGTTTGAGACCAGCCTGGCCAACATAGTGAAACCCCATCTCTACTAAAAATACAAAAAATTAGCTGAGTATGGTGGCAGGTGCCTGTAGTCCCAGCTACTTGGGAGGCTGAGGCAGGAGAATCACTTGAACCTGGAGGCATAAGTTGCAGTGAGCCGAGATCGTGCCATTGCACTCCAGCCTGGGCGACAGTGCGAGACTCCACCTCAAAAAAAAAAAAAAAAAAAAATACACAAAATGCATTATCCATGTCTTATATGTTTGTTTATATTTATACACCAGGTAGAGGCCTTGATTAGCTGACAGCAGGCAAGATATATGTGATACAAATTTTATTGCCTTCTAGAATTAATACATTAATACATTCCATGTTATTAATATAAGTTAATGATTATAAAGAGATGTCTAAAAAAATAAATACTAAGTTATAATTTCAGAGAGCATATTTTCCAAGAAGCAGAAACTTAAAAATTTCCTAACAACTTTCTTGAAGTTTTCCTGGTATTATCAAATATACAAAAGTATTATGTACTTTTGTATTTCTTAATTAGATTCACACCAGTTGTAATTTCTGATTTTTAAATGTTTTAATAATGGATTTATATCTTTTTAAAAGAATATGCATTTGGAAATAAATACTCTGATGTGATATTTAAACACATTTACAATTACAGAGGCTGTGGTCATGACAGATTCTCTCCAGATTCTAAACACTCATGAGAAAGTGCCAAAGAGTAACTGTCATGAAAGAAACTGAAAAATGTAAATGTAAAGCAACATTATGAGAAACAATCATTATTCTAATAAAGTCTTCCTTTCCCAAGAATTCACACAGCCAACGTAACTTAAATCTGAGCAACTAATATGTATCCATGATTGTTTTTTGACAGGTTTTACCAATATTCCTGCTATGGACAGAAAGACCAGTTTTAGGAAGACAAGTTTTATGAAGAAGGGCATTATTATATTACACATCACATACTGGTAAGCATAACAGAATTATTTTGTTTTAAAGATATAGTTCTCTTAATCCATGAAGTAAAAATAAATTATGAAACAATCTGCTTTAGAACTGCTCTCAAAATCAACTTCTAAACCACACAGGAACATGTTACTACTTTATAACTATGGCTCATTTTTGCCAAAAGACCATGACCCAACTAGGTTATTAATGAATTCACTAAACTTAATTCCAAATAAACGTCACTACTAAAAAAATCTACACTAGGAGGAGAAACATTTGTCATCAAAACATTGTGCAGATTAAAGCAAAAGTACTGAAAGCTTTTACAGCAGTTTCAGTAGTTCCTCCATGTATACATGCAGATGAATGCATGTATACAGATGCTCAACTCAACAGCGCTTCACCTGGTAAACCCACCATCAAGTGAAAATATCATAAAGTTGAAAATGGGCACTTTGTATACATGATGAAGTGCAGAAACACAATATCCAAAAAATGCTGGCTACTCAGGCCCCTGGTATCAGAGTGCCTTGTAATCATGTGGCTGCCTGGGAGCTGTGGCTCGAGGTCACTGCCTGGCCCCGCAAGAGAATGGTACCACAGATTACTGTCCTAAGAAAAGATCAAAACTCAAAGTATGGTATCTACTGAATGTATATCCCTTTTGTACCATCGTAAAGTCGAAAAAGCATAAATCAAACTGTTGTAATATTGGGGACCATCCGTATATGTGTGTATACCCAGGAATCTGCTTTAAAAACCCTTATCATGGTTTAAGATGAACTTATGTTACATATATAAACTTCAGTTACCTGGATTTTGTATCACCTGGATTTGGCTAAGTTGAAGTTAAGATTCAAAATGAAGGTAAATAACTAAGGTTAAGTATTGTTTAAAACTAAGAAGTATGTTTTAAAAAATAAAAGGCCGGGTGCGGTAGCTTATGCCTGTAATCCCAGCACTTTGGGAGGCTGAGGTGGTCAGATTACAAAGTCAAGAAATCAAGTTTTGGGAGGCTGAGGTGGTCAGATTACAAAGTCAAGAAATCAAGATCATCCTGGCCAACAAGATAAAACCCCATTTCTACTAAAAATACGAAAAGAATTAGCTGGGCGTGGTGGTGCACGCCTGTAGTCCCAGCTACTCGGGAGGCTGAGGCAGGAGAATCGCTTTAACCCGGGAGGCGGAGGCTGCAGTGAGCCAAGATCATGCCACTGCACTCCAGCCTGGAGACAGAGTGAGACTCCATCTCAAAATAAATAAAAAATATATACACTGGCTAGGCGGGGTGGCTCATGCCTGTAATACCAGCACTTTGGGAGGCTGAGGTGGGTGGATCATGAAGTCAGGAGATCGAGACCATCCCAGCCAACATAGTGAAACCCCATCTCTACTAAAAATACAAAAATTAGCTGGGCATGGTGGCGCATGCCTGTAATCCCAGCTACTCAGGAGGCTGAGACAGGAGAATCCCCTGAACCTGAGAGTCGGAGGTTGCAGTGAACCGAGATCACACCACTGCACTCCAGCCTGGCAACAGAGCGAGACCTGATCTCAAAACACACACACACACACACACACACACACACACACACACACACATGACAATGCCTTAGAATTCATTCTCTGGACAAGCACAGAAGTTGTTATGGGTGAAACTGTATCCCACAAATGAAATTATGTCGAAGCCCCTAATTCCCAGGACTTCAGAGTATGACCTTACTTGGAAACAGTATCACTGCAGACATACTTAGTGAAGATGAGCCCATTCAGGAGTAGGATGGGCCCGGGTGCTAACCCAATGACTGCTATCATTGTTGGGGGAAGAGACACAGAGAAACAGGGAGAAACTCATGTGAAGATGGAGGCAAACACTGGAGTAATCCATCTACAAGCCAAACAGCATCTGGGATTTCCAGCAGCCACCAGAAGCTAGAACAGGAGCCACTGTCCTGCTGGCATCTTGATTTCACATTTCTAAGCCTCTAGAACTGTGACAATACATGTGTTGTTTGAAGCATGTTGGTACTTATATTACACCAGCCCTAGGAAACAAATCAGGTTATTTATAACAAAAAACTAAAACAAGTTTTGGCTTTTCATAAAAGTACAGGTCCTACTGCACAGCACTACAACAGTCATTAAGCTTTCTCGGCTGGAGCTCAAGACTAATAATAAGCTCTATGGTAAATTATACTACAGCTATAAGAAAGCTTTAGTATATATTTAATTATCCAATAGTACACTCATATACTCAAGAAGCCAATCATCTATAGATTAACAAAACATTAGCACTAGAGAAGTTTCACAGCAAAAAACCTTATTATATCACCAGTGTAAGAACCTGAAAAAAAAGAGAACTTTTTCCAAACTGTTCACAGTAGGAGAAAAATCAATGTAAAAGAAATACATGGTTTTGCAAAAGTATTCAAAAAATGCATGCAATACAGTTGCCCCTCAGTACCCAGGACCCCTGCAGACACCAAAGTCTGAGGATGCTCAAGTCTCTGACATACAATGCTGTAGTGGAAGGATCCAAGATGGCCGATTAGGAGCAGCTCAGGATTGCAGCTCCCAGTGAAAGCATGGAGGGTGAGCGGACGCCGCACTTCCAGACGGATTTTTATTGCCCACAGACCAGGAGATTCCCAGGCGGAGGAGCCCCATGGGTCGCCAGCGCAGCTGTTTTCGCCAGTGTGGCTGTTTTGGGCACCGCAGCTGTTTTGCCAGAGCCCCAGCGCAGCAGTTCTCCAGACAAAATACACGGGTCTGGGTGCCGTTTTAGCTGGCGATTGGAGCTCCGGGAAGGCACACTCGCCCATTCATCTGATTGAAAAGGGGACTCAAACAGGGAGCCAGGCCAGGAGATTCCCAGGCAAAAAAGCACCATGAATCTCAGCGCCACTGTTTCAGCTGGCACAGTGGGTCGCCGCATGGGAAATCACACAGATCCCGGCGCCTTTTCAACAGGTGACTGGAACACCTGGGAGACAGTCGACCGTTCAACTAAAAAAATGGTTCTGAGGCAGGGAGCCAGGTGATCAGGCTTGGCTGGTCCCACCCCCAGAAAAAAACAGCGCTCTGGATTGAGTTTCACAGCAAGCACAGCTGAACCCGGGACTCTCCAGCTCTGTGGGGGAGGGGCATCCACCATTACCGAGGCAGTCCACCACTACGGAGATAGTTTGCCATTGCCGAGGCAGTCCGCCATTATAGAGGTGGGCCGCCATTTCCGAGGTAGTTCTAACGACACCCGTATAAACAGGACTGCAGGGAAGTTCACACGGCAGCTGGGCAGAGCCCACGGCAGCTCAGCAAAGCCTCTGCAGGCAGACAGTAACTAGGCTACCTCCTCGCTGGGCAGGGCAGCCCTGAAAAAAAGGCAGCAGCACAACGGAAACTCATGAATAAAGCCCTAACTCCCCGAGACAGAGCACCTGGGAAAAAAAAGGGGTTTATGAGTTCTGCTGCAGCAGACTGAAACGTACCTGCCCAGCAGCTCTGAATGAACAACGGAGCTCACAGCTCAGCACTTGAGCTCCTATAAAGGACAGACTGTCTCCTCAAGCAGCTCCCTGACCCCCGTATATCCAAAGAGTCACCTCATAAAGGAGAGCTCAGATTGACATCTGG
>CAUYNB010013345.1:0-21604 GCA_963574225.1 Lagothrix lagotricha
GCAAGCAACCCAAACAAATGAAGATCCAGGAAGTCCCTGACAAAATAGTCAAAATAACTGCTGATGGTCAGTGAACTGTAAGAGAACACCAATAAGTAATGTAACAAAATCAGGAAAACAACACAAAAACAAAAAGGGGATTATCAGGAAACTTATAAATAAAGCCCCCACCTTCCTGGGACAGAGCACCTGGGAAAAGGGTTGTGGGCACAGCTTCAGGAGACTTAAATGTCCCTGCCTGGCAGCTCTGAAGGGAGCAACAGATCTCCTAGCACAGCACTCGAGATGTGATGAGGGACAGACTGCCTCCTCAAGTGGCTCTCTGGCCCCTGTGTAGCCTGACTGGAAGACACCTCCCAGCAGGGGCCGGCAGACCCCTCATACGGGAGAGCTCTGGCTGGCATCTGATGGGTACCCTTCTGGGATGAAGCTACCAGAGGCAGGAAAAGGCAGCAATCTTTGCTGTTCTACAGCCCCCCCACCCCCACCCCTCTGATGCTTCCCAGGCAAGCAATGTCTGAAGTGGACCTCCAGCAAACTCCAGCAGACCTGCAGCAGAGGGGCCTGACTGTTAGAAGGAAAACTAACAAACAGAAAGATGTAGTTTCAGCATCAAAAGAGAGGACATCTACTCAGAGACCCCATCCAAAGGTCATCAGCTTCAAAGACCAAAGGTAGATAAATCCACAAAGATGGGAAGAAACCAGCACAAAAAGCTGAAAACTCCAAAAACCAGAATGCCTCTTCTCCTCCAAGGGATCACAATAAAAAAAAAAAAAAAAGAAAAAGAAAATCAATAAGGAAATAGCTGATTTACAACAGTGTACACTAAATGTGCCTAAGAAATATATACAAGATTTTCTACCCCAAAAGCAGGAGAATGCTCATTCTTCTCAAGTGCACATGAAACATTCTCCAGAACAGATCACGTGTTAAGTCACAACACAAGTCTTTAGAAATTTAAGAAGATGGAAATCATACCAATATCTTTTAGACCACAGTGGAATGACCCTAGAACTCAATAACAGAAAATAGGAAAATTAGCGGAAATGTGAAAACTAAACATTATACGATTGAACAACTATTTGGTAAAAGAGGAAATAAAGGGAAATGTAAGTAATGCTTTAACAAATGAAAACAAATATAACTCACTAAAATTTGTGGGATGTGGTAAGGGAAGTTTATGGTAATAGATGCCTGCATTAGAAGAGAAGAAAGATCTCAGACAACCTAGTTTTCTAACTCAGGACTAGAAAAAGAAGAAAGAAACTAACCCCAAAATTACTATATGGAAAGAAATAATAATTAGAGCAGAAATAATTGAAATGCAAAAGAGCAAAATGATAGGAAAAAAAATCAACAAAACAGAGTTAGTTTTTTGGGAAGATAAGAAAATCAACGAACTCAGTCTAAGAAAAAAAGACGCAAATAAATTAGAAATGAAAGTAGAGTCATTATAATGGATAACACAAAAAGGATCGTAAAGAACTATGACAAATAATTATATGTTGCTAAATTGGATAACCTTAGAAGTGGATAAATTATTAGAAATATACAACCCACTATGACTGAATCAAGAAGAAAGAAAGAGCCTAAACAGACCAATAACAAATAAAGAGATTGAATCAGTAATTAGGCCCGGGGCCAAATGGCTTCACTGATGAATTCTATGAAATATTTGAAGGAGAGGTAGTACCAATCTTTCTTGAACTCTTCTGAAAAATGAGAGGGAGCATTTATATGAAATACGAAATATTCTATTGGTCTCTGCCTCTGGTTCCTGACATAGAGCTCCTAAAACTCTGGTAGATAGAAGCAGCAGGAGAATTCTTTTGTTCAATACTTGTTCTCTGAGCCTGGTTCCCAACAGATAACTTCTATGATCTTTGTAATTTCTTGAGTGGTAAGAAAACAGTGCATCTGAAACAGAGTTTCTAAATACCTTGGGCTTTGCTGAGTGATTGAGTGATAGGAGCATCTTTTGTTATAATGAGGCTACTCTTGGTAGTGTCCCTGATAGCCTCAGAATTGGGGCTGGTTACCAGAACTTTGACCTCCTGGTTCAGTTGATGGCTAAAGCCAGTGATTTAATAAATCATGCCTCTGTAATGAAGTCTCCGTTAAATACCCCAAGAACAGAGTTTGGGGAGCTTCTGGGTTGTTAAACATGTGGAAGTGCCTGGAAGGTGGCACACTTGGAGAGGGCATGGAAGTTTCGTGTTCTTTCTTCACACTTTGCCCTAGGCATCTTTTCCATCTGGCTGTTTATCTGCATCATTTAAGAGTTCCTTTGTAATAAATTGTCAATAGTAAGTAAAGTGTTTCCTTGAGTTCTGTGAACCACTCTACATATTGAAGTTTAACTGCTATTGTAACAATATTAAGAGGTGGTCTGTTAAGAGGGGATTAGGTTATGTTGGCTCTCCTCTTAGGAATGGATTGATACCTTGTTGTGGAAGTGGGTCCTTATTTCGGGAGTGGTTGCCTTATAAAAGGTTGGATTCAGTGCCCTTTAGTGCCCCTGCCCCCCTTTGCCCTCTCTTGCTCTCTTGCTTTCCTCCAGGGTTGATTTAGTAAGAAGGCCCTTACCAGATGCCAGCACCTTGATACTGGACTTCCTGTCTCCAGAACGATTATATGATAAATAAATTTCTTCTCTTTATACATTACCTAGTTTCTGAAATTCTGTTATAGCAGCACAAAACAGACTAAGACCGCCCATATATAAAAAACCCACAGTTAACATCATAATTGGGAAAAACCGAAAGCCTTTTCTCTATGATCTGGTAAAAGGCAAGTATGCCTACTTTTACCATTTCTCTCCAACACAGTGCTGGAAATACATGGAAAAGCAGTCAGGCAAGAAGAAGAAATGAATGCATTGTATGGGAAGAGAAAGAATTAAAATGATCTATTTGTACATAACATCATAAACATAGAAAATCTTAAAGATTCCACAAAAACTTTGAGAAATAGTGTATGAATTCAGTAACGTTTCAAGATACAGAATCAACAGCTTAGAAATCAGGTTTCCATACACTAACTATGAACTGTGTGAAAGAGAAAGTGAGGAAACAGTTTTCTTTTTATTAGCAACAAAAGAAATAAGATATTTAGGGATTAACTTAGAGACGTAAAATACTTGTATAGTGAAAATTATAAATTTATGAAAAAATTTAAAACAGCAAGTAAATAGATATTTGTATTCATGGATTAGAAGAATTAATATTATTACAATGTCCATACAGCCCTAAGTGATCTACAGTTTCAGTGCAATCTCTATCAAAATCCCAACCATTTTGTTTTAGAAAAATAAAAAACAGTCCTAAAATTCATATGGAGCTCCAAAAGACCCCAAAGATCGAAAGTAATCTTGAGCAAGAACAAAGGCTGTAGTCATAACACTTTCTACAAATGTTATTGTAAAGGTGTAGTAATCAAAACAGTATGGCACTGGCATACAAACGTGCACACAGACCCATGGAACTTAACGGAAACCCAGAAATAAACCCATGCAATTATGGGAAAGTGGTCTTTGACAAGGGTGCTGAGAACGTACAATGGGGAAAGCATAATTTTTTCAACAAAGGGTATTGGGAATACTGAATATCCACATACAAAAGAACGAAATTGGATGCTTATCTTACACCATATACAAAAATCAACTCAAAATGGATTAAAGCTATTTAGTTACCTTCTGATACTAGAAAGGAGTGTAAATATGCATAGGTTGAGCATATTATTTGGATTACTTTTAGTGTGTAGTTTAAATTTGGGAGAAATAGTTGGACCACATAACCTGAATATTTATGAAAATGCATTAGGTAACGCAGGGTTCTCTTGTACTGCAGTAAAGTTGACTAGGACTGTAAGAAAATTTTGTGATTTTTTTTTTTTTCTTTTTACTTGACTCTCAAGAATTTGTCATGTAGATGAACAAATTAGATATGAAAAGCAGTCTCTTGTGGGGTTCTACAGGAGTCAGTGTTTTATTTTAATTTTAGCTTAAGAGAAGTGCTCTAATACGATAACAATTCTTCTCTTACTGTGTTTCTTAATAACAGCAAAATTACAGCATATTTTCTTATATCTAAATATGATCTCTGAGTATTCATGCAAGAAAATTGTAGATTAATGAAAGTATGCAAGAGTTCAGATGTCTTCTGGTTATTTTCTCATCACTGTAGGTATCCCTTTAATTAATTTTAATGGCAGATTTCATCTTCCATTTGTATGATGGATTATTGTTTTCAACACTGTTTCACATGAGTGATGTCATCTGATCACCACAATAAATATTTTGTACACAGGGCAGGTATCAACCCTCATTTAATAGAGGTAAAAAAAATCTTGCAGAGGCTAAGTGTTGTTTCCAATGTTACACAACCAATAATTTGCGAGCTAAGGCTTTAAGGATGTGTCATCTGGCTCTTAGTATAGTGCTATTTTTGTATCATACTTTTTTGGATGGTTCAACACATTATTTAGAGAAAAAATTCAATTAAAGTGTTAGTTTTTCCCACTCATATTGATCCAATTTCTGATTTTCTGTAATTTATTTTCATTGGTGGTGAATCTTATTTCCTGGAGCACAGAACAAGCTTTTGCTTATTCTGTTTGAGGTTGTTTCAAGGAATTAAAATTTTAAGGAATTAGTTTCTTAAAACAACATTAAATAGCAATTATTATATCTATCTTTATTTTGTAGGTGAAACTCACTCTAATCCTTTAGAGAATGTTTCTTATGCAAATAATGTGATTTGTTAGATGTCATTTTTTAGTTTCTAGGATGAAATTACTTATTTTTCTTGAATGTGGGTTACATCATAGAGATGTTAAAGCTTATAAGGATAAGAAATACACACTATATTCATTTTAAACATACTCATGGTAACAGTGCAAGAATAATAGCAAATATTTCTGTAGAGGCATGTGTAAGCCTCTGTTCTGAGAGGTTTACACACATTAACTCAATCTTCAAATAACTGAATTAAGTACTATTATTATTCAGACGAGGAAACTGAGACATAGGCTAAAAAAGCTGTCTGGATTATGCAGCTAGTAAGTGGCCAGCGTAGATTATGAATTCAGGTTGTTTAGCTTCATAGTCTGTGTCCTTAATTGTTAGGTATGCTCCTGCACATTTTCCCAGGCTTTATAAGCCATTTACTTATTTGTACTTCTTTTAAATGATTGTGTATATTGAAACTAATGATGTGATAATTCACTATATGTAGGAGAAGGATGTCCGGAAGTGGAAGGAAGAGTTACTAGATCAGCGACGCCGGATGATGGAAGAAAAATTACTTCATGCTGAATTTAAGCGAGAAGTGCAATTACAAGCAATTGTGAAAAAAGCGCAAGAAGAAGAAGCTAAGGTATCTCAGAGGAGCTGTAAATGTTCACTTAATTACCTTAGTCCTTTTTTTGATTGTTATATAATAATAATAGAAGATAATGTTTTTCAAATGTTTATTCTGTTCTAGAATAGCAGCATTTTACAGGCTCATTTAAAACTTACTAGGTGTGATATTTTATCCCTTTGATAATTCTATGAGCCATCTATTATTTTTACAACTCTATAAAGGTATAATTGATCGAGAATAAGCAGCACATATGTAAAGTATTCTGTTTGATAAGTTTTGACATTCATATGTCCCTGAAACTATCAGTAGCATGAACATAATACACAATTCCTCTTTGTAATTAATTCCTTCATTCAACTCTGTTATCATCTAATTACTGATCTGCTTTCGATCAGTATAGATATTTGCATTTTCTGGAACTTTTTGTGCATGGAATCATACAGCATCTACTCTTTCCTCTGGCTTTCCCTCAGAGTAGTTACTTTGAACTTCTTCCATCCTGTTGTGTGTGTCAGTAGTTCCTTGCTTTTTATTCCTTCCGTGTGAAAATACCATAATTTGTTAACCCAGTCACTTGTTGCTGGACATGTGTTTTGTTTCCAATTTTTGTCTATTACAAATAGAGCTGCTGTGGCAGTACATGTATATGTCTTTGTGCATATGTGTACTTTCATTTTTATTTTATAAAAACCTAGGAGTGGATTGGTATAGCATCTGAAAATAGGTTCATGTTTAATCTTTACACATGATTTTTCATATTGGTTAAATATTTTACATTCCTACCAGCAGTGAATGAAAGTTCCAG
Source organism: Lagothrix lagotricha (assembly GCA_963574225.1). Lineage (NCBI taxonomy): Eukaryota > Metazoa > Chordata > Mammalia > Primates > Atelidae > Lagothrix > Lagothrix lagotricha. The sequence continues at coordinate 6,172 of CAUYNB010013345.1, forward strand.
TTATGCCATATTCTGACCAGTACTTGACACAGTTACCCATTTTAATTTCAGTCATTTAAAAAAATATATGTGTATAGAGTCTCATTCTTTTTCCAATTTTTTTTGTTATGGAAAAACATATAAAATTTGTCATCTGAATCATTGTTAAGTATACAGTTCAGTGGTTTTAATAGTAGTAGTGTTCCATTATACATTCCCACCAGTAGTGCACGAGGGTTCCAGTTACTCCATATCCTCTCTAACTCTCATCATTTTGTTTTTGTGATAGTGGTCATTGTAGTGTGTGTTACGTGGTATCTCGTTGTAGTTTTGATTTGCGTTTCTTTAGTGATTAGCGATGTTGAGTATCTTTTCCTGTGTCTGCTGGCCATTTGTTTATCCTCTTTGGAAAAATGTCTATTCAAGTCCTTTGCCCACTTTCGAATTGAGTTATTTGCATTTTATTGTTGTTGTTGTTGAGTTTTAGGAGTTCTGTATATATTCTTGATACCAATTTTGTTTTTAAATCAAATATATTATTTGCAAATGTTTTCTCCCATCTGTGGGTTGCATTTTTACTTTGGCATTAGTGCCTTTTGACATGCAAAATGTTTTAATTTTCACCAAGTCCAGTTTGTCTGTTTTTTTCTTTTGTTGCCTATGACTTCGGAGTCATATCCAATAAGTCATTGCAAAATCCAGTGTCATGACATTTTATCCTGTGTTTTCTTCTGAGAGTTTTATAGCTTTAGATCTTACCTTTAGGTAATTGACCCATTTTGAGTTAATTTCAGTATATGGTGTTAGGTAAAGGTTTAGCTTAATTCTTTTGCATGTGACTGTCAGGTTTTCCCATTACCATTTGCTGAAAAGACTGTTCTTTGCTCATTAAAGTGTCTTAGCACCCTTGCCAAAAATCATTTGACCGTATCTGAGGGTCTCTGTTCTGTTTCACTGGTCTATGTCTGTTTTAGTGCTAGTACTATACTGTTTTGATTATTTTAGTTTTGTTTTAAGTTTTGAAATCAGGAAGTGTGAGTTCTTTTCAAGATTGTTGTTCTTTTGTTGTTCTTTTCAAGATTGTTTTGGTTATTTGGGGTCCCTTGAGATTCTAAATGAATTTTAGGGTAGACTTTTCTGTTTCTGCAAAGTCATCATTGGGATTTTGATAGAGATTGTATTGAATCTGCAGGTCACTTTGTGTATTGCTGATAGCTTAACAATATTAAGTGTTCTGGTTCATGATCATGGGATAATTTTCCATTTATTTGTCTCATCTTTAATTTTTCAACAGTGTTTTATAGTTTTTATTGTACAAGTCTTTTACCTCCTTGGTTAATTACTATTTTATTATTTTGATGCTATTGTTAATGGAATTATTTTCATAATCTCCTTTTCAGATTGTTCCTTGTTAGTGTATAGAAATGCAATTGATTTTTGTATGTTGACTTTGTATCCTGCTACTTTGCTGAAGTTTTATTAGTTCTAACAATATTTTGGTGGAATCTGTGTTTTCTACATATAGGTTCATATAATCTGTGAACAAAGATAATCTTACTACTTTCTAAATTTGGACACTGTTTCTTTTACTTGCCTAATTTTTCTGGCTTGAACTTCTAGTACTACCTTAAATAGAAGTGGTGAAAGCAGATACTCTTTATCTTGTTCCTGATATGAGAGTAAGAGTTTTCAGTCTTTTACCATCGCTTTGCTTTTGGTGCTAAGAAATAATTGTCAAATCTAAGATCGTGAAGATTTACCTCTTTGTTTTCCTTCTAAGATTTTGTGGTTTTAGATGTTTATATTTAAATCACAAAGACATTTTGAGTTGATTTTTGTGTATGATCTGAGGTAGGGGTTCAACTTAATTCTTTTGCATAAGAATATCCATATTTCCCAGCACTGTTTGTTGAAGAGACAAACCCTCCCGTTGGTCTGTCTCAGCCCGTTTGCGTTGCTATAAAGAAATACTTGAGGCTGGGTAATTTTAAAGAAAAGAGGTTTATTTAGCTCACAATTCTGTAGGCTGTACAAGAAGTATGGCAACATCATCTACTTCTGGTGAGGGCCTTAGGCTGACTCCACTGATGGCAGAAGGTGAAGGAGCCAGCATGTGCAGATCACATGGTGAAAGAGGAGGCAGTAAGAGAGGAGGGAGGTGCCCGACTTCTGTAAACAACCAGCTCTTGAGGGAACTTTTGTACGAACTAATATAGCAGAACTCACCCCTCTCCCCTGAGGGCATTAATCTATTCACGAGGGATCTGTTCCCATGGCCCAAACACTTCCCATTAGGCCTCTACCTCTAACATTGGTGATTGTTTCACATATTGATCACATATTTCTTTTTTTTTTTCTTGAGACAGAGTCTTGCTCTGTTCCTAGGCTGGAGTGCAGTGGCACAGTCTTGGCTCACTGCAACCTCCGCATCCTGGGTTCAAGCAGTTCTCCTGCCTCAGCCTCCTGAGTAGCTGGGACTACAGGTGTGCACCACCATGCCCAGCAAATTTTTGTATTTTTAGTAGAGATGGGGTTTCACCATGTTGTCCAGGATGGTCTCGATCTCTTGACCTCATGATCCACCTGCCTCAGCCTCCCAAAGTGCTGGGATTACAGGCGTGAGCCACCGTGCCTGGCCAGATCATGCATTTCAACATGTGCTTTGAGAGGACAGACAGCTAAACCATAGCTGTCCATATGTCTATCCTTATGCCAATATCGCACTGTTTTGATTACTGTGCTTTTTAGTAATCTTTGAAATGGGAAAAGTGAGTCCTCCAACTTCGTTATCTCTGTCCCCACTGAACATGATGTAGCAACAAGTGTACCCTGCAATTCCATGCGAATTAAGGTTTGGTTTTTCATATCTGCAAAAAAGCCCATTGGCTTTTTGTTATGGATTACATATCTTTATATCCCTTTGATTAGTATTACCATCTTAACAATATTAGTCTTCCAGTTTATGAATGTGGACTTTCCTTCTATTTATTTGTCTTCTTTAATTTCTTTCAGCATTGTTTTGTTTTCATTATACAAGTATTTCACTGCTTTGTTTAGATTTATTCCTAAATATTCTTTTGGATGTGATTATAAACGATATTGTTATCTTAATTTCATTTTTGATTATTCATTGCTAGTGTATAGACGTACAATAAATTTTTATATATTGATCTTATGTCTTGTAATCTTGTTTGAACTCCTTCATTAGTTTTAATAGCTTTTTAGTGAATTCTTTAGGATTTCTCATAAACAAGATCACATAATCTGCAAATATAGTTTGTTTTGCTTTTGCTTTCCAGTTGGATGTCTTTGATTTCTTTCTCTTGTTTAATTGCTCTGGCTAGAACCTATAGTATGTTGTTGAATAGAAGTGGTGAGAGTGCACATCTGTATGTTATTCTTAATCTTCCTACATGTATTTAATCTTTCATCAAGTATGATGTTAAATGTAGAGTTTTCATATACAGTTGATCCTTGGTATCTGTGGGTTCTGCGTTTGCAGATTCAACCACCTGCAGATTGATCAGCAGGTGGTCAAATCCATGAATGCAGAGGGTCAACTGTAAGGGACTTCACCATCTGTGGACTTTGATATCCGTGCTGGATCCTGGAATCAATCCCCCATGGATACTGAGGGACGACTATATGTCCTTTATCAGGTCAAGGAAGTTCATTTTTATTCATTCTTTGTTGAGTGTTTTTATTATGAAGGGATATTGGATTTGTCAAATGCTTTTTCTCAATCTATTGCTGTTACACTGTATTTTTTGTCCTTGTTCTATTGATCTGGTGTATTACATTAATTGAATCTTAGATATTTTGTATATTTGTCCAATTTGGTTATTTGTTTAAGTTTCAAGGGTATATTTCATCCTGTTACTTATGGCTGGAAGTGGAACTTCTGATCTGTATATTATTATTATTATTATTATTATTTATCTTTTTATTTTTGAGGGACAGTCTAAAGGTAGATTATTGATGACCATAGAGGCAGAATTCAAATCCAGATCCTTCTGGTTCCCAAGGCTCTGATTTTACCTCTGTACTTATTGCTTTAATGTTCTTATTTTGTGATATTTTATCATATGACTTATGTACATTTTGACTTGTGTAATTGCTTAATATACTTACTTTGAATATGATTTTATTAAACCAAAGTGACTCTTATAAGCACATTAACCTAATTATTTATCACAGTTTAAATAATTTCCACAGAGATGGATGGTCAGCTCCTGAGTATCTTTACATGAGAATATCAGCTACCATTTATAATTATTTTAATTCTTTTTCTTAAAATTCCAACTTTTATTTTAGATACAGGGGGTATATGTGCGGGTTTGTTACATGGATATATTGTACCCAAGTAATGAGCATAGTACTCAATAGGCAGGTTTTTTTCTTTTTTTGAGACAGTCTTCCTTTGTCGCCCAGGCTGGAGTGTGGTGGCGTGACCTCAGCTCACTGACAAGGCTGCCTCCTGGGTTCAAGCGTGTTTCCCACCTTAGCCTCCTGAGTTGCTGGGACTATAGGCATGTGCCACCACACCTGGCCAATTTTTTTAATTTTAGTAGGGGTGGGGTTTCATTATTTTGGTCAGGCTGGTCTCAAACTCCTGACCTCAGAGGATCCACTGCCTCAGACTCCCAAATTGCTGGGATTACAGGTCACTAGGTAGTTTTTAACCCTCTCTCCCTTCCCTGTCCACCTCTAGTAGTCTGCGGTATCTGTTGTTCCCATGTTTATGTCCATGTGGGCTCATTGTTTAGCTCCCACTTATACATGAGACAGTTGTCTTTTGGTTTACTGTTCCTGCATTAATTCACTTAAGATTATGTCCTTGAGTTCCATCCATGTTGCTGCAAAGGACACAATTTCATTCTTTTTTTGGCTGCATAGTGTGTTCCATGGTGTATATGTACAACACTTTTAAAATCCAGTCTATTGATGAGCTCCTGGGTTGATTCCATGTCTTTGCTATTGTGAATAGCACGGCGATGTACATACAACTGCATGTGTCTTTTGGTATAATGATCTGTTTTCTGTTGGGAATATCCCTAGTAATGGAATTGCTGGGTCGAATGGTAGTTGTGTTTAAAATTCTTTGAGAAGTTGCCACACTGCTTTCCACAATGGCTGAACTGATTTACATTCCCACCAACAGTGTATAAGCATTTCCTTTTCTCCATAGCCTTGCCAGCATCTGTTGTTTTTTGACTTTTTAAATACAAATCAAAACCAACATATGCAAAAAAAAAAAGAAAAGAAAAAATTTGTATTTAAAAAGTCAAAAACCGATGGCAGTTATTGTTTCTCTGATGCTTAGTGATGCTGAGAATTTTTTCATGTTAGTTGGACACTTGTATGTCTTTTGAGAAATGTCAATTCATGTCTTTTGCTCATTTTAAAAAATGGGTTTTTTTTTTTGCTTGTTGATTTAATAGATCCTAGATATTAGACTTTTGTTAGATGCATTGTTTACAAATATTTTCTCTCATTCTGTAGGTTGTCTGTTTACTCTGTTGATAGTTTCTTTGACTGTGCAGAAGATCTTTAGCTTAATTAGGTCCCACTGGTCAACTTTTGTTTTTGTTGCAATTACTTTTGGGGATATAGCCAAAAATGCCTTGTCAAAGCAGATGTCAAGAAGGGTATTTCCTAGGTTTTCTTCTAGGATTTTTATAGTTTGAGGCCTTACATTTAAATCTTTAATCCATCTTGAGTCAATTTTTGTATGTAGTTAAAGGTAAGGGTCTAGTTTTGTTATTCTGCATATAGTTAGCCAGTTATCCTAGTGCCATTGATTGAAGGAGTCCTTTTCCTGTTGCTTGCTTTTGTTGGCCTTTTCGAAGATCAGTGGTTGTAGGCATGCAGCTTTATTTCTGAGTTTCTGTTCTGTTCCATTGGCCTGTGTGTCTGTTTTGTACCAGTGCCATGCTGTCTTGGTTACTGTAGCCTTGTAGCATAGTTTGAAGTTGTGTGATGCTTCAAGCTTTTTTCCTTTTGTTTAGGATTGCTTTGGCTATTGGGGCTCTTTTTTGGTTCCATACGAATTTTAGAACAGTTTTTTCTAATTTTGTGAAGAATGCCATTGGTAGTTTGATAGGAATAGCATTGAATCTGTAAATTGCTTATGGCCATTTTAATGATACTGATTCTTATAATCCATGCTCATGGGGTGTCTTTCTGTTTGTGTGTCATCTCTGATTTTTTTAGCAGTGTTTTGTCATTCTCCTTGTTGAGTTCTTTCACCTCCTTGGTTAGCTGTATTTTCCTAGGTATTCCATTTTCTTTGACTATTTTATTTTTATGTTTTATTATACTTTAAGTTCTGGGGTACATGTGCCAATCGTGCAGGATTGTTACATAGGTATACACATGCCATGGTGGTTTGCTGCATCAATTCCCCCATCATCTACATTAGGTATTTCTCCTAATGTTGTCGCTCCCCAATACCCCACCCCCAGCTAAACCACCCCTAACACAACCCACCCCCCACAGGCCCCAGTTTGTGATATTCCTCTCCCTGTGTCCAAGTGTTCTCATTGTTCAACACCCACTTATGAGTGAGAATATGCGGTGTCTGGTTTTCTGTTCTTGTGTCAGTTTGCCGAGAATGATGGTTTCCAGCTTCGTCCATGTCCCTGCAAAGGACATGAACTCATCCTTTTTTATGGCTGCATAGTATTCCATGGTATGTATGTGCCACATTTTCTTTATCCAGTCTATTGATGGGCATTTGGGTTGGTTCCAAGTCTTTGCTGTTGTAAATAGTGCTGCAGTGAGCATACATGTGCATGTTTCTTTATAATAGAATGATTTCCTGACACCAACATCATCCTGATACCAAAATCTGGCAGAGACACAACTAAAACAGAAAATTTTAGACCAGTATCCATGATGAACGTTGATGGGAAAATCTTCAATAAAATACTGGCAAACCAAATCCAACACCATGTCGAAAAGCTTATCCATCATGATCAAGTCGCCTTCATCCCGGGGATGCAAGGCTGGTTCAACATATACAAATCTATAAACATAATCCATCTCATAAACATAATCCATGACAAAAACCACACGATAATCTCAATAAATGCAGAGAAGGGCTTCAACAGAATTCAACAGCCCTTTATTCTAAACTCTTAATAGACTAGTTATCGATGGAATGTATCTCTAAATAATAAAAGCTATTTATGACAAACCCACAGCCAATATCATACTGAATGGGCAAAAACTGGAAGCAGTCCTATTGAAAACTGGCACAAGACAAGGGTGCCCTCTCTCACCACTCCTGTTCAGTCTAGTATTGGAAGTTCTGGCCAGAGCAATCAGGCAAGAAAAAGAAATAAAGGGTATTCAATTAGAAAAAGAGGAAGTCAAATTGTCTTCTCTATTTGCAGACGACATGATTGTATATTTAAAAGACTCCATCATCTCAGCCCAAAATCTCCTTAAGCTGATAAGCAACTTCAGCAAAGTTTCAGGATACAAAATCAATATGCAGAAATCTCAAGCATTCCTATATACCAATAACAGACAAACAGGCAAATCATGAGAGAACTCCTATTCACAATTGCTACAAAAAGAGTAAAATACCTAGGAATACAACTAACAAAGGACATGGAGGACCTCTTCAAGGAGAACTATAAACCACTGCTCAAGGAAATAAGAGAGGGCAAAAACAGATGGAAAAACATTCCATGCTTATGGTTAGGAAGAATCAATATCATAAAAATGGCCATACTGCCCAAAGTAATTTATAGATTCAATGCTATCCCCATCAAGCTACTATTGACCTTCTTCACTGAACTGGAAAAAACCACCTTAAACTTTATATGGAACCAACAAAAGTGCCCACATAGCCAAGACAATCCTAAGAAAAAAGAACAAAGCTGGAGACATCATGCTACCTGACTTCAAATTATCCTACAAGGCTACAGTAGTCAAAACAGCATGGTACTGGTACCAAAACAGAGATATAGACCAACGAAACAGAACAGAGGCCTTGGAAGTAACGCCACACATCTACAACCATCTGATCTTTGACAAACCTGACAAAAATAAGCAATGAGGAAAGTATTCCCTGTTTAACAAATGGTGTTGGGAAAACTGGCTAGCCATGTGCAGAAAGCTGAAACTGGACCCATTCCTTACACATTATACAAAAATTAAATCCAGACGGATTAAAGATGTAAACATAAGACTTAATACCATAAAAACTCTAGAAGAAAACCTAGGCAGTACTGTTTAGGATGTAGACATAGACAAGGACTTCATGACTAAAACACCAAAAGCAATGGCAACAAAAGTCAAAATAGACAAATGGGATCTAATTAAACTTAAGAGCTTCTGGACGGCAAAAGAAAGTATCATTAAAGTGAACTGGCAACCAACAGAATAGGAAAAAATTTTTGCAATCTACCCATCTGACAAAGGGCTAATATCCAGAATCTAAAAAGAACTTAAATTTACAGGAAAAAAACAACCCCATCAAAAAGTAGGCGAAGGATATAAACAGACACTTTTCAAAAGAAGACATTTATGCAGCCAGCAAACATATGAAAAAATACTCACCATCACTGGTCATGGTCATTAGAGAAATGCAAATCAAAACCACATTGAGATACCATCTCACGCCAGTTAGAATGGCGATCATTAAAAAATCTGGAGGCAACAGATGCTAGAGAGGATGTGGAGAAATAGGAACGCTTTTACAGTGTTGGTGGGAGTGTAAATTAGTTCAACCATTGTGGAAGACGGTGTGGTGATTCCTCAAGGATCTAGAAATCGAAATACCATTTGACCAGCAATCCCATTACTGGGTATATACCCAAAGGATCTTTGGCTATTTTAAATGGGATTGTGTTCTTGATTTGACTCTTTGCCTGGGCATTATTGGTGTATAGAAATGCTACTATTTTTGTACATTGGTTTTTGTATCCTGAAACCTTCCCCAAATAGTTTTATTAGTTCCAGTAGCCTTTTGACAGAATAATTTAAGTTAATAAAGAGTGTGTAACTAAAATTCTTGCTAATATGAGAGATACTGTTTTAAAACCTTGCTACCACTTGCTCCCCTTTTGGTGGTCTTAATTGTCACTGTTTTCAGTTCAATAAACTGTGAAATCCTGTCTGGACATGTATTCCATTTCTATAAATAAAATAAACACTGTATTTTTTTCCTTATTCAAAAGTATTTTTATTATCATAGTGAAGACTGAAGTCTCTTGAGTTAGGTAAACTTGAATTTGGTTTCTGACTCTACCTCTTAGTAGTTGAATGGCCTTAGGTATTATTTTACCTCTCTGAGCCTATTTATTCATCTTTAAAATGGGAATAATTTTACCTACATCTCAATTACTATAAGTATTAAGTTAGGTTATGCATGTTGTGAAGCAGTTAATGTCATCTTTGGTATAAAATAAGCACTTGTAAAATACTGGAATTACAGAAGATGTAATCTACTAATTTTTTTCTTAAGTCTCTCCTGTATTTCTGTTGTTTTGTTACTAATCAAAAAGTACTAATAATCGAGTGATTTTTTTTCTGATTTAAAAAAGATTTAAATTTTACTAGAAATGTGCTTTCCTTGAGACATGCACCGAATATATTCATTTTAGTCCTGTTAACATACTCAAGATGATCTTTTCCATGTATGTTTTTTATGACTCCTTGGGGTAAATTAATGGTCATTTCTAATCCTTTAGTTATTTGTTAGGTAGACAGATGGTTGAAAATAAATTAGATAGTATTCAGTTTATAGTGATTAATATTGGAGACAGAGTTATTCAGAACCTGATTTTATATTCAATCATAGTCCATTATTTAGTAGTATAATATTGACTTTAATTTTCAGTTTCTTAATGGTCTCATTGACTCATTTTCAGTTGCAACATATCTAGTAATAATTGCTGTTTATTTTTATTCTTTATTTTTTTTTGAGGAAAAGACACCTTTTTCTTATTCCTTGTGCTGTGGCTCCTATTCATGTCTTTCTTGCTGCTCTTGGAATTGCTTTTTTTTTTTTTTTTAATCAGTTATTTTCTTGTGCCTGCTCCTTTGCTTTCTTCTTCTAGACTACCTACTTTTGTACACCCGTTATATAGATTCCCTATTTTGTACTTTTAAAATCCCCAAGTTTCTGAGAAATAATTGAGCTTGTTTCTACTACCTCATCACCCATGTCTTCTTTAATTCCTTATATCCTTTTCCCCTTTCTGCTGTTATATTTGCCTTTGAGAATATTTCTCTGTTTTCACTAAGTTTGAAATACTTTTCTGAATCACTTCATATGAACACCGTCAGGCACCTTTTTCTGCACTATCTTGATTTTCCCTCTGCTCTCTAACCAATCCTTTACTCTCTTTCCTTCTTCCTTTTGTTGGTTAGATGTAACTGCAAAATGAAGTTTCACTTCACTTACTCTTTTTCAGTATCGCAGTCACCACCATTGCCTCAATTGTCTTCTCTGCAGTGATTTCTAAATCTAAATCTTTAGCTCGAGCTCTAGACTCAATTGCCTATTGATTGGTGCTTGTATCCAGTGGAACTCATCAGCTCATCATCTCCTTCATTCCAAACCAAGGGCTTTACTGAAGTCCATATTTCAGATAATGATGATAATAACTAGTCACCCATTAACCTAGGTTTGAAAAACTTGTATTCATTTACTTCATTTCATTGTTCTTCTTAATCTCTTTTTGATTATGTTTTGTGTAATCAGGAAGATAATTTTTTCTGACATTTTCTTTGGAGTCCCATGTATACATTCACCTGTAGTACTGTAACTCTGAAGGCACCTATGTGTTTTCCATTGCAGCTTCCATCAGGTTATTTTTATCTCCCTCCTAAATATTTACAGTTGATATTCTTCCCTTTGGTTTCTCCTCCCTCCAAATTAATTTTTCTGGAGGGCATTATTGTAATGCCTCTCAGTCCAAAAACCTTCAGAGACTCTTCGTGGTCTTCAAGCTTAAATATAAATCCATTACTCTAGATTTCTTTAATATTATTTTGTATTTAAAATCGTGGCCATATTTTTATTTTAAAAGTGATTGATTTTTATTTTGAAGACTTTAAGCAGTATGTACACCCGCCTAGCTAACCAGATCAGCTGAATTAACCCTGGCGATCAATGGGGTAACAGATGTTGCAGCCAGATTGCCCTCACATCCAAGTTACTAATTATGAATGAGCAAATAATGTGGTTTCTTGAGATGGAATCTTCCTGGTGAAGATACTGTGAACATTGTTGAAATACCAAATTATTTAGAATATTCCATAAAATCAATTGATAAAGCAGTAGCAGGTTTTGAGAGCATTGACTCCAATTTTGAAAGAAGCTCTACTATGGGTAAAATGCTGTCAAACAGCGTCACATGCTACAGAGAAATCTTTGAGGAAAGGAAGAGTCCATTAATGTGGCAAACTTCATTGTTGTCTAGAAATTGCCACAGCCACTTCAGCCTTCAGCAGCCACCACCCTGATCAGTCAGTAGCTATCAACATCAAGGTAAGACTCCACCAGAAAAAAAGATTGTAACTTGCTAACGGCTTAGATGTTCATTAGCATTTTTCAGAAAAAGTGTTTTAGAATTAAGGTGTGTACATTATCTAGACGTAATGCTGTTGCACAATAAACAGGCCATAGTATTGTAGAAAAATAACTTTTTTTTGATAAAAATAACTTTTATATGCACTGGGACATTTGATAATTTGTGTGACTTCCTTCATTGTGATACTCAGTTTACCGTGGTGGGCTGGAACCAAACTTGTAATATCTTTGAGGTATGCCTGTACATGTTCAGTACAAACACAATCACCCATTAAAAAATTTTTTTTTGATCTATGGTCGGTTGAATCCATGGATGCAGAACCCCATGGATATGGAGGGCTGCCTATATAGTCACTGTCTGTGATTTCAGGCATCCACTGGGGGTCTTTGAATGTATTCCCTGTGGATAAGGAGGGACTACTGTATGTTGTTTTATCATCTTTTCTTTGCTTTTTTAAATTCATGTTTTTGTCAAATTCTTCAGTATTGTCAAGTTTGTCTAATGAAGTTTTTGCTGTTTCTTAGGTTGTTATTATTGTTATTTTTTGAGACGGAGTCTTGCTGTGTCACCCAGGCTGGAGTGTAGTGGCAGTCTCGGCTCACTGCAACCTCTGCATCCCAAGTTCAAGCGATTCTTCTGCTTCAGCCTCCCAAGTAGTTGGGATTATAGGTGCATGCTGCTATGCCTGGCTTTTTTTATTTTTGTATTTTAGTAGAGACTGGATTTCACTATGTTGCCCAGACTAGTCTCCTGGTCCAGGCTGAATTCCTGAGCTCAGGCAGTCTGCCCACCTTGGCCTCCAAAGTGTTGGGATTACAGGCGTGAGCCCTACGTCCGGTCATAGGTTATTATTTTCTTCCAAATTGTTGCTGTTGTTTTAAATGAGATAGGGTCTTGCTCTGTTGCCCAAGTTGGAGTGTAGAGGCACAGTCATGTCTCGCTGCAGGCTCCAACTCTGGGGTTCAAGCAATCCTCCCACTTCAGCCTCCCAAATAACTAGGACTGTAGTTGCACGTCACCACACCTGCCTAAAATCTGTATATATTTAATAGAGACAGTCACTGTATGTTGCTCAGGCTGATGTTGAACTCCTGGGCTCCAGTGATCCTCCTGCCCTGCCCTGCCTTCCTAAAGTGCTGGGATTACAGGCATGAGCCTCTGCAACCTGCCACGATTGAGTTGTTTAATCTGCTTTTGCATGCTCTCTCCCTTCTGAGTTTTATTTTATTGTAAAAATTTGCTTAGTGTATTAGGTCCCATTACTTTTTCTTTCATCTTGATTATGTTTAATATGTGTGCCTTGATACAGTCTGAACAAATTTTCCTTGAACATACTTGTTTATCTTGTATTTTTTATTTTTATATTTTTTTGAGACAGAGTCTCACACTGGCGCTGAGGCTGAAGGCAGTGGCACAATCTCAGCTCACTGCAACCTCCATCTCCTGGGTTCAAGCAATTCTCTTCCTCAGCCTCCCGAGTAGCTGGGACTACAGGTGCCCACCACCACACCTGGCTAATTTTTGTATTTTTAGTAGAGACGGGGTTTCACCATCTTGGCCAGGCTGTTCTTGAACTCCTAACCTTGTGAGCCACCCACCTTGGCCTCCCAAAGTGCTGGGATTACAGGTACAGCCACTGCACCAAGCCTGTCTTGTATTTTGAGTACTTTCAGTACATGTTGAAGGATGTTTCTGTGATTTAATCTACTTATTAAAGTCTTATAAAAGTGATATCATGGCATGGAGATTGGGAAGGCTTAGTTGGATCTGTATTCAGGCTTGTCTGAGATTTATAAAATATCTGAACATAGGTTTCGTTCCATCCAGCATGGATTTCTGCAGTCTGTGGCTGTCAGAGTTGTCTGTAGTGTTCGCTTCCCTACTTCACTCTGCCATTTTAACTGTAGCCTACCCTCCCTCTGGCTTTCAGGAGTAAGAGGTTTGAGCCCACCTGATTTTTTAGCTTTATCATGAGCTATCCTTTACTGGTGAAATCTGTACTTCCTAGCAAAACTTGACTGCCAAGAATCAATATACGTGAACATAAGTATGCAATGTGTAGTTCAGTACTTTGTGCATAATTGTCACTCATTCAATACATGCTGAAGAAAAATAATTTGTTGTTTATTTTACATTTTGTCCTTTCCAACTCATTAGAATAACATGAGCATATCTATTTCAGTGTTCGTGTAATTTGTATAGTTGCAAATTACAATGTTATTAAGTAGAACTTTATAAGATGGTCTCTGTAAGAATTTAAAATTGTTTCTTCACTTAAAAATATTTTCAGTGGCAGACCTCTAAATCACTTCTTTCTAAGGCCTGTGGATTTTTATACACACTGGATAATTATCCATTTTGAGGTAAATATTGAAAGAAAAAACCCAGAATTCCTTCATTTTTTTTGGTTCCACGCCTTACCACGGGTTCATGTTATTATATAAAGACTGTTGTTAGATTTCTCATTTTTGTAATGTGCCCTAGAATTAACTTGATCTGAACCTTACCTTCTTTGTTTTTTAAAGGTAAATGAAATCGCCTTTATAAATACCCTTGAAGCCCAGAACAAACGCCATGATGTTTTATCAAAATTGAAGGAATATGAACAGAGGCTGAATGAGCTACAGGAAGAGCGTCAGAGAAGACAGGAAGAAAAGCAAGCACGTGATGAAGCTGTGCAGGTAGAATTCATTTAGCAACGTTGATTGAGCACCTGTCGTATTTTAGACTGAAAGCCACTTGCTGAGGACCCAAAATAGTGTAACCTAGTGTTTGTTCCCAAAGGTGCCTGGTTTAATATAGCACCCTAGAAACATAAAGTCTGATTTCTAAAAGATAGTGTGTTCTCCTTCAGTTACGGCAGTCAGTTCTTTAATCAGTAGACTGTCACAGCAGTAGAATAGCTAGCTTCAACCAGGTGAAGGACTAAATTGCTGTGGATAGGTTATTATCTATTATTTTCTAATCGGGCTGGGCAAGAATATGGTCCTCTCCCAACAATGAAAAAGGTTGTTTTTGAATCAGTATATATAGCCTCAATGTTTTTGCCTATGATGAGGCAAATTTAGGGTAATTTTTATGCCTACGATAAGGGGCAACTGTTATTTTTTAGAGAGTATCATCAGTTACCATAATTAGATTTTAAACTCTACAGCACATCCTACCTTTGAAACCATTTTCAAGATGAGGAAAAGGTTAATGCATAAACTGTACTGCTATTTATAATCTATTTTATATCTCCCTCAGTAAAATGCCTTGACCATTACAGTCTTTAAAGACCTGACATATTTTTTGATGTAGAGAACAAATTTTGCAATATTTAAATATAAATTCACACATGCTGAATGTTTATTTGTTCCTTCAGTGATCATTTCATTGAGTTAATGCAAGTCATATGTTAGGCTCAAAGATATGAAAAATACACATCTGTGTTCTCAATGGGGAGACGTATATGTACATAAAGAAGTTTAGGAAAAATGCTGTGCTAAACGCATTGTCAGTAGCATAAGGGACAACACCTTATTTATATAGAGAGTAGAGGGAACATGAAAAAAGTCAAGAAAAGTTACTGGGTAGAGATGACATTTTTAGTAAGTTTTCAAAAATGAAACATACAAGTGATAAGTTGTGGTGTGGGAGGGCATTTCATGCATAAGGAGGTATGAGGAAGCAGTGTATGTAGAGTTAGGGTGCTGATTGAGTATGATATTGGCTGTTGGTTTGTCGTAAATAGCTTTTATTATTTTGAGATACGTTCCGTCAATACCTAGTTTATTGAGGGTTTTTAGCATAAAGTGCTGTTGAATTTTGTCAAAGGCCTTCTCTGCATCAATTGAGATAATCATGTGGTTTTTGTCTTTGGTTCTGTTTATGTGGTGAATTATGTTTATAGACTTGCGTAT